>CAUYUJ010006069.1:288224-300724 GCA_963575745.1 Prorocentrum cordatum | reverse complement strand
CTGGCCTCAGAGGGGGTGGGCGGGGGCGGGGCCAGGGGCTGAAAAGAGCCTGGTCCGCCAAGGGCCAAGGGGCTGAAATCGTATAGTGCTTGGGCCACGGGAGGCGCCGCCTCCGAAAGGCTGAAACCTGTGCTTTCGAAATCTTGTCGCATCTTTCTAGTGGCCCCGCAGGCTTGCTGATGGCATATCTGCCACATCTATTACAGAAAACAGCCGCCGGACCTGTCTGGTCAACTCTTGCCACCGACAGCTTGCGGGTTGTAGATTCTGCTGCCAGCGATCTCAACGTGGGGGCGAAGCGGCGCAACCTCCACGGGGCTTGGCAGACTTAAATGACCTAGCACATTTCAAGCGTCCCCAAGCGTGCCCAGACCACCTCAAAGTGTGCGGATTGGGGGCGGGCTGGACCGCAGCAGGTCCACGGGCCCTGGGAGTTTTGGCCAGGGCCCCAACATGGACCTTGGGACGCGGAAACAGAGACAACATTCTTGCCATCGCACGGGCCACCGATTCAACAGGGGCAACATTCTCCTGAACAGCGAGGGCCACGTTTAAATCGACTTGATTTAGCCGCGCGCCCTCCTTTGCAGCCTCATCAGCTGCAGTGTTACCCTTAATATAAACCCTATCACCCAAGGCCCTGTCGGGGGGCTAAACCCAAATGCGCCTTCACTTTTCGAATTATCCGCGGCTCAGTGACAGTCCGAATGCGTCCCCAGTGCTCAGCAGCCGCCCCGCCGCCGTCGATCGCCCTCCGAAAGTTACTCTGGAAGAGGAGGGGCGAGGCGCAATCCGCGAACCGCAAACGTGTTAGCGTGTGACCAGGGGCTAGGTGATCAAGTGCATGCAATAACGCATGGCGTTTTGCCATATGGGCAAGCTGGGGATGCACGGCGGGAAGTGGCCCGCTGATTTGCTTGATTGCATCTTCGTCGTCGTCAACAAGAACAACCACCGCCCAACCTCCCCGTGCGAGACTCTTGATGGAGGGATGGAAGACGGATCCGTCGATGAAGATGTGGCCCTCCCCCTCGTGGATCCTGAAAGCCTCGATTGGGTCCCCAGCGGCATCTAAATGCTGCGGGGCCTCGAAGCCCCCACGCTTTTCTTGCGCGGGAGCCTCAAAGCACAGGCGGGAGTACAGCGGGCCCCCCTCTCCAGCCTCAACAGCTGCCTGGAACAGGTCGCTATCTATGTTCTCCTCGCGTTCCTCCGAAAACTGCTGGCAGATCCACGCGCGATGGTGTGTAGTGTCCAGGGCCTGGCAGTACGGGCAGACAGGGTTGACCTGGTACCCCTAACGGTGCAGCTTAGTCCCGCACGGGTAACAATTCGTATATAAAAAACAAACGCAAACATTGCTTATACAATGAGGACCACTTGGTACCACAATATAAGGCCCTCAGTGGGTCCGCCCAGACACCCTGGTCAATGATTTTCTGAGCCCTGGGATGGTTTGACTCCTGGAGCAGCCCCTGGACTGAGGCACTCAGAAGCTCCTGCTTGAGGTATTCCACAAAGTACTTCCTGACCAAGCACGGCGAGGTTTCCGTTAAACTGACGGGCGATCCGTCACGCAGAATAAATGGGCCTCCATTCTCAAAGTTCGAGCCCGCAACATTCATCCACAGGTGAGCGTCATGCAGGGGCCCCAGGGCCGCGGACGCCCAAGTTGGCTTCGAGCTCCTCGCGGCCGCCTGTACATCATCAGCCGCCTGCCGAAAAGCTCGCGCTAGAGTGCCCACCGACAATCCACCAGCTGGGGCAAGGGTTGCGTCAGTCATCGCCCACCACTCCTGGCAATACCTGTGCAACGTTGCAGCCGCATGCTTGATGGGGTCCTTATGGGGAGCCTCTAGAGCCCAAGCCAGGTTGATATTTGCACCTTGCCCAAGAAGCCCAAGAGCTTGCCCCCCCTCCCTTCGCAACTTAGCAATGAACTGCGGCGCGTGGCCAGTGGCCTCCTCGCCGTACGTGACTGCTGGCAGCCGCCACGGAAGAAGATATTGGCCCTCTGCGCTCGCCGTTCGGGCTGAAGATTCTGAATTCGCAGCTGGCGACGCTTGCCCTTATACCAGCGGTGCTTTCGCACTCTGAGGGCTCCTACACTGGACTTCGAACGCTGCTTTACAGAGTAGTCGGTGCCTGAATGAGCAATGACTTCACCCGATGCGTTCCCATATTGTCCCAAGACTGCCAGCGATTGCCTCAGGGGGTCCCGCGGGTTCCCCGTGACCTGGAGCTTGCCCATTGCGAAATTCAAGTGCAACCTATCCCTGAAGAGATCAACCAGCTTCGGGAATGCATAAACCAAAGCATCCAAGACCCCTGTGAGCGTCTCATGTATGATGTGGGGCCCCATATCATGAATATGCATATTTACAGTAGCGCCCCTGAATGATTCAGTGGTTTCCAAAAGCCCTGGCATCATCAAGCCCTTTATCTCATGCGTAGCTGTAGACAAACCTGCCACTATTCCACGCTGTGGCCAGACCCAGGCAGAGATGGCAGACAGCAAGCTGAGCACTCTCGGCCAAGAATACGTATGCATTGCCATCCGTAGGGCAGACTTGGGGCACGAGGAGGCCAGGGCTTCGTTCCAAAGAATACCAGGACGGACGTGTTCATACCATTGTTGCACATCGCCTAGAACTGTGAGCACGTGCTTGCCCCCCTCCCCATCTGCCAAGAGCGAGAGGACCGTCTGGCGCCAGACCGCATCTTCTGTGGACCTAAACGGCCCCATATTGAACTGCTTGGCTGCGGCCGCGTGCTCATTCTCCCATCCAACACATTGCAGCGCCTGCGCCTTCGAGAACCGCCGCCCAAAACTGCGGTAGAAACCAATCGGGCGAAAACCTTTGTTCTTGCCAAACAAAGCTATGACCAGGCGCTGCAACATACTGGGGTACGTGCCTAGAATCAGTATCATCGTAAAACCATCGAGAGCAAGGCCAAGGTGCGCTCGCACAACATTGCGTAATGCCTCGGGTGGAAGCCGTCCATGACTGTCGTGCGTACCTTGAAATCCTTGCTCACGGAAGCCAGCACACAAGCCTCAGGGGCTCCTTTGATGACCTCGTGGGGCCCCAAGAGGCTCGCTGGGCCCATGGCTGGGGGGCCTTCTAGAGATCCCTCCCAAGCCGTTGTCCAGTGTTCCTGTTGACGGTGGAGGACCCAGGGGAGCGAAGAGGTGGGGCGGTCTGACCCGTCTAGAACAGGGAATGAAGCTTTGGTCGTCGCCATTTTCGTGTTTTGATGTGCCCATGCAGCCCCACCCTCCAGCGCTGCGGTGCACCAAGCCCCCCACTTATCCCTGCTAGCCTTCCGCTCCCGTCGGAGATGTCCCTGAGCTAGAGAGAAAGCCCAAGTCGCGACCTTCTTGAGACCATCCCCTGCCTGGTACCAAAAGTATGGGGATGTACAATGAGCTTGGCAGCCGCTCCAGACAAACTATTGTTCCAAGTGTCAGCAGCCGCAGGCGCGTGTCTCTGGAACAGTCGAGCTGACTTTGCTAGCTCCAAAGTGGACCCAAGCAGGTGGAAAACGTAAGGGTCCCGAGTGCAATCTGGATACTTCTCGTGTAGCGCTGCGAGCCCTACAGACCGATTACCTGCCCAGCGAAAGGCACGCGCTGGATATGGTACACAGTTAGCTTTAGTGGCCAGGAGCGTCGACAGCGGTACAGTTGAAACCTTATATTCAAGGCCTCCGCGGCGTCCTGGAGCTTCCTGAACACCATGCAAGCCTGAAAGTTCGGCCCAAGCATCTGAAACCCACAACGAGTAGACCTGGTCGAGGCACTGTTGACCTGAGGCGGCTTCCTGCTCAGACTGCGGTGTCCTGAATTCCCCTTCCCCCGCCTGGTACTTTGTCAGGAATTCCCGAGCCAGATCTTCCACCCCCTCGTACGCTGGCGGCTGGGGCTCGGGTTTGGGTGGAGGGGTACAGGGCAGCTGCTGGTATTTCTCAAGCTTAGATACCCACACATCCTGCGCCATGAGAGACAGATCTGCGTATACAAGTCTGTGCGGGAAACCCGCGTAGTGGATGTCAGCATACGTCGCCTTCACCAAAGGATGCAGACGGTTGCTGACCAAAAAGAAATCAATGCACGTGCCAGGTAATGCCGTCAAGCACGTAGGCGTGTGAGACTGCACCACCCGTCCTCCTCCTCCGCCTCCTCCTCCTCCTCCTCCACCTCGTCCCCCGCCTCCTCCTCCTCCTCATCCTCCTCCTCCGCCTGGACTCCCCCGTCCCCGCTTCTCCAATTCTCCCCTTCTCACCCCCCTCCTCTTCCTCCTCCTCCTCCTCAGCACCATCGTCGTCATCATCATCATCATCATCATCAGCAGCAGCATCATCATCATCATCATCATCATCAGCAGCAGCGTCATCATCATCAGCATCATCATCACCACCATCAGCATCATCGTCATCAACATCAGCAGCATCATCATCGTCGTCATCATCATCATCACAATCAGCATCATCGTCATCAGCAGCATAATCAGCATCATCATCAGCATCATCATCCTCCGCGTTTCCCTCCTCCTCTGCTTCCCTCTCCTCCTCCTCCTCCTCGTCCTCCTCCTCCTCCTCCTCCTCCTCCTCCTCCTCCTCCTCCTCCTCCCCCCTCCTCGTCCTCCCCTTCCTCCTCCTTCCTTCCTCATCCTCCTCCTCCTCCTCCTCCTCTTCCTCCTCCTCCTCCCCCTCCTCCTCCTCCTCCTCCTCCTCCTCCTCCTCCTCCTCCTCTCCTCCTCCTCCCTCCTCCTCGCTCCTCCTCCTCCTCCTCCTCCTCCTCCTCCTCCTCCTCCTCCTCCTTCTCCTCCTCCTCTCCTCTCTCCTCCTCTCCTCCTCCTCCTCCGCCTCCGCCTCCTTCTCTTCCTCCTCCTCCTCCTCCTCCTCCTCCTCCTCCTCCAAGATGGCCCCAAGAGGGCCCCAAGACAGCCCAAGAGGCCTCCAACACGCCCAAGATGGCCTCCAAGACGCCCAAGATGGCCTCCAAAACGGCCCCGAAGCGCCCCAAGAGGGTCCCCCGTTGGCCCAGAAAGGCCCCCAAGACGGCCCAAGAGGCCACCCCGAGGCCTCCCAGACGGCCCAAGAGGCATCCAAGAGTTCCTCCAGGAGGGCCCGAAGAGGCCAAAATCATTGATTGCCCTTCGGTGTTTGAAGGATTGTGGAATTTGCTTCTTCTCGACATTCCGACGGCTCAAGACGGCCCAAGAGGCCCCCAAGATCGCCCAAGAGGCCCCCAAGAGGGCCCCATGACGGCCCAAGTGGCCTCCAAGATGGCCCCAAGAGGGCCCCAAGACGGCCCAAGAGGCCTCCAACACGCCCCAGACGACCTCCAAGACGCCCAAGATGGCCTCCACAACGGCACCGAAACGCCCCAAGAGGGTCCCCCGTTGGCCCAGAAAGGCCCCCAAGACGGCTCCCGACGACGTCAGACGTGCCAGGAACCCACCAAGATGGCCGAAACTGGCTCGAAGCTGGCCCAAGACGGCCCCAGAGGCCCCCAAGAGGGCCTCCAGGAAGGCCAGAAGAGGCCAAAGACATGGATGATCCTGAGGTTGTTGACGGATGTTGGCATTTCCTTCTTTTCGGCCTTCCGACGGCCCGAGACGGCCCAAGAGCACCCAAAGATCGCCGAAAGATCGCCCAAGAGGCCTCCAAGACGGCCAAGATGACCTTCAAGATGCCCACGTGTTGCCCGAAGGCTTTCCAAACCGATTCGGGGAACACATGGTCCGATGGCTTGGCAGGTCTGGCCTCAACGTTCGGCCACTCAGGCGCTTCCAAAAAGGCAGGGGGCGGCGGTGATTCGCCGTAGGCGTCTTCGATCCGCCGCCCCCTGTTGCTTTAGCAAAGGGGGGCCTGGCGTGCCAGACTATATGGGTTTTGGTTTGGGTTCTTTTTCCAAAAGAACTCTCTCAATGGGTGTCGGCCCGACCCGCCGGCCACCCCTAGATCGCTAAATTCCCGGAAAAATCCTCCTAGACGGCTCAAGATGGCCGCCAAGATGGCCACGTTGGCCCAAGATGGCCTCCACGATGGTCCAAGATGGCCTCCAAGTCCGCTCAAGATGGTCCAAGACGGCCTCCAAGATGGCCCACGAGAGTCCAAGACGGCCCAAGACGGCCCAGAGGCCCCCCAGAGGCCTCCCAGACGGCCCAAGAGGCCTCCAAGAGGTCATCCAGGAGGGCCCGAAGAGGCCAAAATCATTGACTTCCCTTTCGGTGTTTGAAGGATTTTGGAATGTGCTTCTTCTCTGCATTCCGACGGCTCAAGACGGCCCAAGAGGCCCCCA
Source organism: Prorocentrum cordatum (assembly GCA_963575745.1). Taxonomy (NCBI): domain Eukaryota; class Dinophyceae; order Prorocentrales; family Prorocentraceae; genus Prorocentrum; species Prorocentrum cordatum. Next base: position 294,414 of record CAUYUJ010006069.1, on the reverse strand, counting down.
AGATCGCCCAAGAGGCCTCCCAAGAGGGCCCCATGACAGCCCAAGTGGCCTCCGAGACGGGCCCAAGAGGGCCCCAAGACGGCCCGAGAGGCCTCCAACACGCCCAAGATGGCCGCCAAGACGCCCAAGATGGCCTCCAAGACGGCCCCGAAGCGCCCCAAGAGGGCCCCCCGTTGGCCCAGAAAGGCCCCCAAGACGGCTCCCGACGGCGTCAGACGTGCCAGGAACCCACCAGGATGGCCGAAGTTGGCTCGAAGCTGGCCCAAGACGGCCCCAGAGGCCCCCAAGAGGGCTTCCAGGAAGGCCGGAAGAGGGCAAAAACATAGATGTTCCTTAGGTTTTTGACGGATTTTGACATTTGCTTCGTTTCGGCCTTCCGACGGCCCGAGACGGCCCAAGAGCCCCCAAAGATCGCCGAAAGATCACCCAAGAGGCCTCCAAGATGGCTCCAGAACTGCCCAAGAGGGCCCCAAGACGGCCCCCAAGACGGCACAGGAGGCCTTCAAGACGCCCAAGATGGCCTTCAAGACGGCCCTGGAGTATTCCAAGAGGGACCCAAGCCGGCCGATAAAAGGCCCCCCAAACGGCTTCCGACGGCGTCAGACGGACCAGGAGCCCACCAAGACGGCCGAACAAGGCCCTAAGATGGCCCAAGACGGCCCAAGAGGCCTCCAAGAGGGCCTCCAGAAAGGCCCGAAAAGGCCAAAATCATTGATTTGCCATGGGTTATTGAAAGATTGTGGCATTTGCTTTTTGTTCTGCCTTCCGACGACCCGAGATGGCCCAAATGCCCACAAACATCGCCCAGGAGGCCCAAGACACGGCCCCAAGAGGCCCCCAAGACGGCCCAAGAGGCCTCCAAGACTCAATATAGCCTCCAAGACGGCCCAAGAGCCCTCCAAGACGTCCTCTAAGAAGACCCGAAAGGGTCAGAATGGCCTCCAGACGGCCAAGATGACCTTCAAGATGCCCACGTGTTCCCCGAAGGCTTTCCAAACCGATTCGGGGAACACGTGGTCCGATAGCTTGGCAGGCCTCTGGCCACAACCTTCGGCCACATAGGCGCTTCCGAAAAGGCAGGGGGCGGCGGTGACTCGCCGTAGGCGTCTTCGATCCGCTGGCCCCTGTTAGCTTGCCGCAGGAATGCACGGCGTGCCAAAGTTTTGGCAGGTTTTCCATTCGTTCCTAAAGAACTCCCCCCTGGGGCTTGGGCCCAACCCGCCAGCCACCCAGAAGGCCGCGCAACGACCCACAGAGACCGCAGCACCTTGCCCCGCGACTCTCCAGATGGTCTCAAGACGGCCTCCAAGACGGCCAAGATTGCCTGAGATGGTGCCAGGGTGCCTCCAAGACCGCCCAGGATGCACCCAAGACAGCCTAAAGATGGCCTCTAGGTGGCCCAAGACGGCCCAAGAGGCCTCCAAGACAGCCCACGAGGCCTCCAACGGGAGCACGGGAATGCCCGAAGCGTCGTTCGTTTCTCCTCCTCGTCCTCCTCAAGGGCGAGGGCGCGCCTTCGAGGGGGCTGACTGCGCGCAGCTCCGCCCCTGCGATTCGCCGATCAGCGACGCCGTCGGGCACCCAGACGGTGAAGGCAGGCCGATCTGCAGCGGGCCGTGGTCCTCACAAGCAGGGCTAAGGCTAAGCCCAGGAGGAGGTAAACCTCCTCCTTCTTCTCCTGTCTCCTTCTCCTCCGCCTCCTCCTCCTCCTCCTCCTCCTCCTCCTCTTCCTCCTCCTCTTCCTCCTGCTCCTCCTGCTCCTGCTCCTGCTGCTCCTCCTCCTCCTCCTCCTCCTCCTCCTCCTCCTCCTCCTCCTCCTCCTCCCTCCTCATCCTCCTCCTCCGCATGCTCCTCCTCCTCATCCTCCTCATCCTCCCTCCTCCTCCTCCTCCTCCTCCTTCTCCTCCTCCTCCACGACTACATCATATGACTACTTCTCTCCCCCCTCCTCCGAAGACGCTGGTCGCTGGTGAAGTGTCTTGGCCGCCTCCGCGTATTGTTTTCTTGCACGCAAGATTCCGCATCCGAACGTCTGCAATAGTTTCAGAATGGCGTTCCCGCTACTGCGTTGGTTCCATGTTCCCAACTCGTGCTCCTGCTGCAACGTCGGCTTCGGCTCCGCGCTTCCAGTCCTCCCAGATCGTGCTCCCGGTGTCGGCCCTTCGAAATCATCAATGTGCATCTTCCGTCCTGTATCGTTTCTGAGTTCCCTCTGACCTTGTTGTCGACATGAGTTGCATTTTCGACGGGACAACGTCGGCTGCGGCTGTGCTATTATACTCCTTGCCATGCCGCCCCATACCATGCATCGCGTACTCTTTCGGGATGATTGCCCAGTTCGACGTCCGACTGTGCGAATAGAGTGGAGTTCTACGCAATGGTAAGGGATGAGAGGGAGGGGTCGGACGTCCGATATGGCGCTTGCGCACCTATCTTGCATTCCTCCTCTCTCACTCCAGTCCTTCTCGCCTCCACCGCCTCCTCTTGCTCGCGATCCTCCGCCGGCAGGAGCTCCTGTGACGGAGGAGTGGGGTATGATTTTTTTTGTGCCATGAACTGGAGCTTCCTGGGAGCCTATCGGAGCATGTCGGTGGGAGTCGCTGAAGGCCTCGAGAAACTCGTTGGGTATCACTTGTGCTGGTGAACTGCAGCCTTGCAGGAGTGGGAGCATGTCAGAACCGGTTCGAGGGAGCTGCTGGAGGCTTTCCGGGAGCCTCTGGGGAGTGTCCCAGAGGCCGTCTTGGAGCCTCGCGGGGGCTTCTTGGGAGCTTGCTGGCCGTGGGAGGGGCGGGATCGGGGGGAGCGCTACAGAGTTGGCCCTGTTGGGCCTCCCTTGGGGCCGTCTTGGAAAGCTGTTCGGCCGTCTTGGGAGTCCCCGGAGCCGTCTTGAGGTTCTCTGGGGCCGTCGTAAGGGCTCTCTTGGGAGCTCTCTAGGTGCCCTCCAGACGATTTGGGAGGCTTCTCGAAGTGGACGTCTTTTGGCCGCAGGAGCGATCGTAAGAGGAGTATCAAGAAACATCGAGAACATCGATCGCTTTACGTCCTCGTGGCCCTCCCCGAAGCCATCTGGGAGTCTGGTGGCTCCTCCTGGTGGGGGCCTCCCTGGGCCGTCTGGGAGGCCTCTTGCGCTGCAGAGGAGCGCTCCGGGAGCCTTCTGGAGCACTCGCGGGGCTCTGCTGGCCAGGACTGCGTCGCTCCACGAGCGGTGCCGCGCAGGCGCCGCCGCCGGGGGTCCCGGCGGGCGCTTGAACAGTGTGTCCTTCTGGCACGCGCTGAGCCTGGTATAGCGGTATAGGTGACGCTGGGCTCCAGCATCGCCTCCCGCATCTCAATGAGCACTGACAGCACTTGTTGCCATGGCCTACCTCTTCTGCATGCGCAGACTGTCGTAGTGCAGTGGCTTGGGACGAGTTGCGCACCGAATGGAAATCATTTGCGGAGCAACCGCAATGCTGCGCTCCGGTGTTTTGTCCGACCGCAAATCTTGATCGACGATTCGATGGAAATAGCGCCTTCTCGAGACCCTCGACCGGTACCCAGCATCCGAGAACCGCATCCAGAAAGACACGGCACCGCGGATTGAGCCAAAACGGTTCCGTGAGCGAAAACGACGTGGACCACAATGACTTGAGCCAAATGGCAACGGAAGCCCAATGAGTACCCACACATGTAGACTGCTGCGATGGATCAATGTCAGACGGCTACCCAGGTGAGAGGGAGAGAGAGAGAGAGAGAAAAAAAAAAAAAAAAAAACAAGCTAGGTGCGCTCGCGCCATGTCTGACATCGTACCCCTTCCATTAGCTCGGGCATGTCCCCCTACAGGCGGGTTTTGGACGAAACATAAAACATAGTCAAAGAATACCCCAAAATGGCCAACAATAATCAAAACATCGTCCCCAGACTGAATCTTGAAAATTTCTAAATATCCCTCCTGTAGAGGGACGTGCCCGACGTAAGCCTTTCACCCCTCCGTTCTAAGTGCGCTGTGTTGTCTCTGCCCGCTGGCGGGTGTCACAGTGGTTTGGGAAGCTCCAGCAGGACACCATCGTGTTCTGCTGAATCGGGTGGCGGCTCTGGGAGCAAGGGGGTGGCCTTGGAAGGCCTCTTAGGGCCATCCCTGGGGGCCGCGTGGGGGCGAGGGGAAGAAGAGGAGGAGGCGGAGGAGGAGGAGGAGGAGGAGGAGGACGAGCAGGAAAATGAGCAGGAAGAGGAGGCTGAGGAAGGAGGACGAGGATGAACCGCAGCAGCAGGAGCAGGAGTGGGAGGAGCGGGAAGAGCAGGCGGACCAGGGGAGGGCAGAGGAGGGAAAAGGAGCGGGGAGAAAATGATGAGGAACGACTCGGATCCAGAACCGTGGCCCGCGCTGGGACGAGAGCGCACTTCTGAGGGACGGAAGGAAAGGGCTGATCCTAAAATGCGGCCCACGCTGCAGCAGAAACACCATCTCGAGTTTTGGAACTCCCGACGCACTTCGACAGAGAAAGACACATACTCTGTCAGCTGTTGGAAATCCTCGGCGTGAGCAAACAACGAACGGAGAGGGCGCAATGCCCACTGGACGTCTTTGCAGAAGAGAGGAGAGCAGCATTAGAGAGAGAGGGGGGGAAAACATACACACATGCTCAGCGTGTTGTGTGACAGAGAGAAAAAGATAACGAGAGAGAGAGAGAGAGCGAAAGAGAGAGAGAGAGAGAGAGAGAGAAAAAGAAAGCGAGGGGGAGAGAATGCAAGTGTGGGGCAGAGAATGGGAGACGGCCGGCCGGGTGCCCGGAACGACTGGGCGGAAAGGCGGGCAGGACGGGCACACGGCCGTGCGGACGGACGAGCGCGCGGCGCACGATGAGAGACGCTGGCTGCGACGGGGGGCAGAGACGTTGGATCGGGCGCGCGCCAACATGGACTACGGGTCGCCCCCCCCCCTCCCCGAAGCGTGCCGCCGGGTGCCGCCCGACCCGGCCACGGAGCGCGCCGCGGCCGCACGGGAGCGGGGCCCGTGGCGCGCCCGCGCGCCCCGATCCAGGCCTGCGCCTCCGCATGGGATCGGGTCGGGCACGCCCTCCGGCAGGCAGATCTCGGGGGGGGGGGGGCAGATGCATCACGCCTTCGAGATGCTCAAACGTGTCCCAGACCAGTCGGAGCATCGTCCTCAGACCACTGCCTGCCCTTTGCTTGCACTCTCCTCCTGCGGAGGGACATGCACGACTCAGGCACACGAGCGCACTGACGCCATGACCGCCGGCGCTGGCCCGTGCTCCCCGGGGCGCATCTCCTGGGCCAGGGCGGCGCTCCGCGCGCTGATGCACTCGTCGCCGACCGACGAGGCCGCGCCCTCGATCGACGGCATCATGAGCTGCCACGGAAAGTCCTGGCGCCACCGGGCGTCTGCGCACGAGCAGCCACCGTGCTACCGCAGGGGGCGCTGAGCGCGGAACGGACTGGGCTGTTCTGGCCACGGCGAGCCTCGGCAGCGAACGGGCTCTCCGACACAGGGGTGAGCAACGGCCCGAAAGGCAGAGCCCGTCCTGAGCCCCAAGTGGTCCATATGTCGGCGTCTTGGCAGTCAGGGTGCACTGTGCACTGCTCGTGCCTAGCTCTGCCCACTTCCAGATCCGCCACCGTGCCCCTGAGGCACGAGTTGGAGTGTCCTAAGGTCCTTGGCCTAATCTCTCAAGTCTCAGCTCTCAATCCTGAGGATCCGTCAAGGGGCCCGACCCCAAACTCAGTTTCTGGGCCCCATCGCGGCTTGTCGCGTGACTTTGTCGGAGACGAAAGGGCCTCAAGACGGGCCAGGAGGGCCCCCAAGAGGCTCCCAAGACGCTCCACGAGGGCTTTCAATTGCCGCATGATCGGTCCCAGACGGCACAAGAAGCTTTCGAGACGCCTCATGGTAGCCCAACGAGTTTTCCCAAGACGGCCCTGGGAGGCCAGCGCTTCCGACGCTCAGCGACGGCCCAAGAGGCCCAAGCGGCCCCTAAGAGAGACCCAAGACGGCCCAAGAGGTTCCAAGATGGCCCCAGGGGCGCCCAAAACGACCCAACAGGGCCCAAAGACAGCCCCAAGAAGGGCCCGAGAGGGGGAGCACGAAACGAAAATCCGAGTCTTCCGCCCCAAGAAGCCCCCAGGAGGCTCCAAGGAGACCCCAGGAGGCCTCCCAGAGGCCCCAAGATACCCCAAGAGACCCCCAAGAGG
>CAUYUJ010006069.1:243224-283224 GCA_963575745.1 Prorocentrum cordatum | reverse complement strand
GCCCGCGACGTCGCACGCGGGCGCCCCTGGGCGGCTCCTCATCCTCTTCCCTCCTCCTCTGCCTCCTCCTGCTCCTCCTCCCACCTCCCTCCCTCCTTCCCTCACTCCCCCCTCCCTCCATCCCTCCCCTCCCTCCCTTCCCTCCCTCCCTCCCTCCCTCCCTCCCTCCTCCTCCTCTTCCCTCCTCCTCCCCTCCTCCTCCTCCCTTCCTCCTCCTCTCCTCCTCCTCCTCCTCCTCCTGCTCCTCCTCCTCCTCCCCTCCTCCTCCTCCTCCTCCTCTCTCCTCCTCCTCCTCTCCTCCTCCTCCATCCTCCTCTCACCTCCTCCTCCTCCCTCCTCCCTCCTCCCTCCTCCCTCCTCCTCCTCCCTCCTCCCCTCCTCCCTCCTCCCTCCTCCCTCCTCCCTCCTCCCTCCTCCCTCCTCCCTCCTCCCCCTCCCCCCTCCCTCCTCCCTCCTCCCTCTCCCTCCTCCCCTCCTCCTCCTCCCTCCTCCCTCCTCCCTCCTCCGCCTCCCTCCTCCTCCTCCCTCCTCTCCTCCCTCCTCCTCCTCCCTCCTCCCTCCTCCTACTCCCTCCTCCCTTCCTCCCTCCTCCCCCCTCCCCCCTCCCCCCTCCCTCACCTCGCCAGCTCCCTCCTCCATCCTCCCTCCTCCCTCCTCCCTCCTCCTCCTCCCTCCTCCCTCCTCAGTCTCCCTCCTGCCTCCCTGCCTCCTCTCCCTCCCTCCTCCCTCCTCCATCCTCCGTCCTCCCTCCCACCCGCGCTCCACTCCTCCTTCTTCCTCCCTCCCTCCTCCTCCTCCTCCTCCCTCCCTCCCTCCTCCCTCCTCCCTCTTTCTTCCCTCCCTCCCTCCGCACTCCCCCCTCCTCCCCCTCCCTCCTCATTCCGTCCCTCCTCCCTCCTCCCTCCTCCCTCCTCCCTCCTCCCTCCTTCCCTCCCTCCCTCCTCCCTCCTCCCTCTTCCCTCCTCGTTCCTCGCTCTTCGCATCCTTCGCTCCCGCTTCTCGCTCCTCGCTCATCCATCGTCATCCTATCCTCCATCCCTCCCCCCCCCCTCCCTCCCTCCCTTACTCTCCTCTCCCAAGTGCGTGACCTCCAGGGGCGGGTCCCCAAGTGCGTGACCTCCAGGGGCGGGGCTCGTTGCAACCGCCAATCAACCCCGGCGACCACTCTCTGGGCGTTGCCCTGGCTGGAGGGAGGCGGCCGAAGAGGAGTCTCACGACGTGGGCACACCGAGCGAGGGAAAGCAAAACACGGGGGCACGAACCCCCACAACTGCTCGAGAATGGGGGCAGGGACCACTGCCGAAGACGACACATCTGTGCGAGAACGGTGATGCTCCACACAACGGGTACGGATGGTTCCTTGAGCCCTTTACTTCGCACACGTCGGCCCATAACTTACCCCAAGACGGAGCCAGGACCCGGACAAATCGGACTGAGACACATCGGGGGTCCCTGAGATCCTGGAGGGTGCATCGGGCGCCGCGGCCACTCCGGAGCGTTCCAGAACGACTTGTCCGCATCCTGGGCCCGCCCGGCCCCCCCTCCCACACGCAAGCGGAGCGCCGTCCTTCGTCACAGAAATGTGACTTAGGTCGGTTGCGGAGAGGTCGTCGTTGATATCCACGGCCTCGCTGCGAAAGTCATGCTCCTGCAGAGGCGCGCCGCCACATACACGCTACAGGTTTGTTCGAAGCATACCGTTGGGTGCCCTTGTCCTTCGCTCGGTGATGATGATGCAGATGTTGATGCTGCCGATGAAAATGATCATCATGATGATGATAATGTTGGTGATGATGGTGGCAACGCTAGGGCAGATGATGATGCTGATGATGATGCTGATGATGCTGATAATGATGATGCTGAGGATGAGGACGATGATGATGATTTGTGTCTTTCTTTTTTTCCTCCGCCGCAGCATCGGTTCACAATCCATCCAGGGTGGGGCCCAGGGCGTCTCCCCTGCGCTCGGCCACGCTGAGGACGAAGACGACCCAGGCCGAGGGCGACAAAGAGGGAGAGGCAGGCGAACAGGAAACCCTCGGTGCGACGAAGGCACAGGCACCCAGGAAGCACAGGAGGCGCATGATGTACATGGCCCCGCTGCCGAAGAAGACGACGCGGAAGAGCACCACGATGAGGCCCTTGGAGACGAAGGCATTGGCAGCAAGGAAGCACAGGAGGCGCACGATGCACATGGCCCCGCCGCCGAAAAAGACGACGCAGAAGAGCGCCGCGATGGAGCCCTTGGTGCGACGAAGGCATAGGCACCTAGGAAGCACAGGAGGCGCATGAAGTACATGGCCCCGCTGCCGAAAAAGACGACGCAGAAGAGCACCACGATGAGGCCCTTGGCGGCGACGAAGGCATTCAGGACTAGCACGAGAGCTCAGCAATTGTGACTCCAGTCAAACAAATGTTGAGGTGGGTCTGGAGACGAAGCATACTCTGCTCGAGCTGGTTGATATTGTCTGCCAGCCGCTCGAGACATTCAACTCTCGCGCTGAGCATGATGAGACAGCCATCGAGGAGCCTATGAACATGCGCCTTCACGTGCCGACGCTCAGAGACCAAAGTACATCGAAAAGCCAACTCACCAATGTAGCTCGCCACGAAGTGTCGAACCACGCTGCGTTCCACGGCCCTCGCACCAGCAGGCACTTCCAGCGTCGGGAAGTCGGGCACTATCGGAAGCGACGTCGGTGCATCTCCCGCGCCGCCAGGGTAAACAACATGAGCACGGCGTTGAAGGAGATCCTGAAGCGCGGGCAAAGGGACCCATACAGCAGGAACGCCGACAGGCCAGGACAAGCGACCAGGACTGTGTCCCCGACCATCCGCATCGAGAGAACGCTCATCAGCAGCAAAACCAGGAGCACGAACGGCAGGCCCACGTCGCCGACGTACTTTGGGCTCTGGGCCGACATCGCCGCCACCAGGCACAGATGCCCATGGGTCGCACCCTCCAGGGCCACGCCAGGGGTCCTGCGAGGCAGCGTCACGACCACGACGTCCTGGACGATGCGAGCTATCCTGCCCTCCATCGAGATCATCATCATGACCGCCAGGACCGCCGCCGGCGCCGCCGAAGCGAGGACGGTCGCGACCCGCTCGGTTGACCCAGAACTGCACGACCGAACGCCCGTCGGAATGCCGGTGCCCCCGATCAGTGGCAACCGAGGCTCCCACAAGCTGCCGGAGAAGGTCAAGGGTAGGACCCAGCGCAGCAAGAAGAGCGGCAGGCGGAGGTGCATCCGCAGCGGCAGGCGCCACCACGACCTTCACCTTGGCCTTCGAGGCGTCCGCAGCAAGGCCGAAGGCGATGTGCACTACCCTTCCAGACCCGAGCTGCCTCCGAATCCAGTCGACGCGCGCCAGGCAGGGCATGGCAGCGCGACCCGCAGGTGCAGGATGGAAGCCACCGCGCCAGCAAATGCTAGAGCCAAAGTGGCTATGAGGATGATGATGATGATGCTGAGGATGATGATGAGGATGCTGCTGATATTGTTGATGATAATGTTGGCGATGATGGTGGCAACGCTGGGGCAGATGACGATGATGATGATGTTGATAAAGATGATGTTGATGATGATGATATTGATGATGATGACGATGATTGTGATGATGATGACGATGATGATGGTGACGATGAGGATGATCATGATGATGATGCTGAGAATGAGTAGGAGTGCGATGATGATGCTGATGCGGATGCTAATGCTGATGACAATGATGATGATTATGGTGACGATGCTGCTGATGATGGCGCAGCCCCTTCAAGCTCCAGATCCCCAGGATCTCACGTCAACGCTGAAACAGAGCTCGAATGTGAGGTTTCCGCTTCGAGATAGCCCTCGCACGAGCTTTGTCAAAGGCGAGTGTGCACTCAGGGCCGAACCGTTTCATACTCCTGAGAGAATTGAACGTGCTGAATAAAAGATCGTGAGCAAGCATGGTGGGGTACAAGGTGGGAGAGGAGTGCGTAGTATGACTCTGAAGCAGCAAGCGGTCCTGCGCCGTCCAGGAGAGGAAGTCAGCGGGAAGATGGGGCAGAACAAGACAGAGTGGCTCGAGGGCACAAGGGCAATCAAAATAGTGGAGGATCTGGTCTCACCCACACGCTCTGCACCCGAACAGACAAGCATTCCGCCCCTGTCGATACCTGGCACTGGTGGCCCAAGAATTACAGACTCCTTTCAATACAGCAGCGCCCACACATGGGGCAAGTTTAGCGTTAGCAAGCTTGATGCGCATCACAATTAAATCAGCCCTGGGAAGCTGGGCAGTGTTGTCAAAATGTCTGATACGAGGGGGGGGGGGGGGCTAAATTGGCAAAGATTGGTGCCTGCCTACGGCTCAGAAGGGTATTCACTTTTTTTCTGAAGCATGTCAGTGTCGGGGTCATCTATCATCATGGGAATAGCAGTCAGCTGGTTGTAGTTGGTAATCAGTGAGTAACATATACTGGACTCGTACCACTCTGTGTGACGTAGAACTGCTAGTCGATCAATCTCCTCGCCCTCCAGCCAAGCAAACCTTCCTCGCACTTCGGAGAACCATTGGGATTTCAGGGCAACCCGATACGTACTGGCTCTGGACTCCTCTGGAGGTCTCTGGGATCATGGGGAAAACAGAGCACCGACGGGGGCCTCATAATATCGGCTGGAATGGAGTGCCTGGGAGCGGATGCAAGAAGCTGGCGGGCTTCTATCTCTTTTTTCAAGACTGCCGGTGGAGCCTGGCACAGCTGGCCCACAAAGCTAAGCACGGAGAAGGCCAGCGAGTTGTACGCAATGATATTCTGATATAGTCCGAGGGAAAGACCTTTGATGTGCCAGACTCGCTTGATGCATTTGGTTCCAGGAGCGTCCCGCGACACCGTGGGCCCCGTCGGGCCGATGTAAACTCCCAGGTACTTGCCAGAGGTCTCGACCCGACACGGCCTAGTTTTAATGCCAGATCCACTAAATATCTCATACACATCTCTTCTGGAGTATGGCACAGATACCAGCGAGCACTTACCTGGGTGCAAGACCAGGCCCGTCACCAACGCGGCCTGCGAGAGCAATCTCAGCACGATGGGGGGCGTGCGGACAAGGTCGCAAGAAACAATGCCAACGTCGTCCGCGAATGCAAACGGGCGAGCCAGGGGAGTCATAGCTGAGTACCTGCACCTGAAAATAGGATCAGCAGCTAAAGCATATCGTACGCCAGATAACGGACATCCCTGCTTGATACCGCGTGTGATATGGTAGCCTCTGAATGTGCCTCCTCCTAGTCTGATACTTGTGTAAACATCCCGATATATTCAGGGATAAGCATATGTTGTAGTACTGTCAGGATCCATGCATGCGCTAAGCTCGGGAAAGCAGCGGCAAAGTCAAGCAAAAAGAGGCGAGCTCGATCGGCCCCTTGAAACACTGGGTGCTCCAGAAAGTCCGACTCTATCATCATTATGTTGTCTAGCATACTCCTGCCTTTGATAAACCCAGTCTGGTTTCTGCGAATAGAAAACTGAGCCCGTTGTCCAAAGGGAATACTCGGCAACGAGGCGAATGTTTTATTTTCAGTATTGCCCAAAAATAATGGTCGGGTCTCCTCTTCTTGTCTCTGCGCGCCCCTCGGGGAGTCGCCCTCGAGATTTTTGGCCAGGAAGACCGTGGCCCCATGGTTGAAGCCTCCAGGAAGAGGGCGTCCAGACATAAAACTCAAATATGATTGGCATAAGATCCCTTTGCGCTCGATGCTACACTTTGCCCAGCCTGAGTACGGGATGCCATCGGGACCTGCTGCGGCGTCTTTCTTGCGATGAAGAAAGCCGAGCATGTCAGAGAGCGGAACAATCCAATTGATTCCAGGAGAAACCTTCTGGCAGTGCGCCGGCAGCATCTCTGAAAAGTGCGGGGGCACGTTCGGCGCATCAGCGGCGGTATGCACGCGGCCCCAGTGTTCAGCAAGTCGGGCGGCGCTGCCCTCTAAACTGGTGGGCGCGCGCCCTTGGTTGTCCAGGGCGCCCACGAGCGAAATGCGCCGGTGCTTGGGAGGCCAGGCCTTCCAAAGTTTGCGCAGCTTGACTGCGCGCTCGTCGTCGTGCTGGTACTCTGGGGACTGCTCGTGCTCGCGGAGCTTGGGAACCAGGATGCGCTCTTGTATGATACGGATGTGCTCGTGGAACCTCGCCTGATCTATGATGTGCTCGTGCTGCTCATCTGTGAACTGCGCAATTTGGTCGCATCCGCGTGCGCACTTAGGAATGGTGTGGCGTCGACCGTTCGCACTGGCACGCACGCATTTTAAACGTGCCATTAGACGATGAGTATCCGTTTGTACACCATATCGGTAAATGCGTGACTTGATCTCCGCAGTCGCTATGTGCATGCACTCTTTGATCTCTTCTAGCGCGAAGAGGGGGTCCGTGGAGAGGTCAATTTGGGCCCGAGCTTCATCCACCAGCTGTGCAAATTCGGAGTGAGCGGTCACCCACGATGGTATACTGGCCTGGGACCGAAGCCCTGGAGAAAAAAACAAACGAAAACAGGAACATGATCACTCGGCTCACCAGCTTTCAAGACGTGCCCAATGATTCCAGCAGTGGGCTTGGCCTCCAAAACAGTCGCCGCGGCAGCAAAAGTATATCTGCGATCAATACGTCCCAGAGACTGAATACCTTCCCCAAGGTCCCCTGTCCTATGCGTGGGCCCGTCTTGCGCCAGCTCGAGCGCGCTCGGGAAAAGCTCGCGAAAGCGCCGTGGGAGAGCAGGGCGTTCAGGACGCTGCTACCCACCGTCAGTCCTGATTCGGGTCTCCTCTGATTCTAGGAAGTTAAAATCGCCTGCAAGGAACGTCAAACACAAATTGCTGCGAGGGGGGGTCTCAGCGATTTTCTCGAGAACAGAAAACTTCTCTGCATCGTTGAAAGTGGGGTCGAGGTGGACATTGTACACTTCGAGGTCGCCCTGAGGTCCTTGGAGAGAAAGAGTGAGAAGACGGCCGCGCACATGCTCGCAATGCTCCACATTCGTGAAGTTGACAAGGAAAGAGTTGGCCACGCTGATCGTAGCTCCACCCGCATTCGGGTCACACAAAACGTGCCGAAGTGCGTGTGCATGGGATAATCCCTGCGCAGGGTCTCGAGGTCAGCAGATGTTCCATGTGTTACTCGCTTGAGTATAATGGTATGTGCTTTGATAAGAGTGCGGAACTTGCGAATCCGATTTCTCTGCCGTATGTGATCGCCATACACAATTCCAAAGAAGGCTCTTGAATTCCATGTGCTCATCGCCAGGTGCTGCTTAATCTGCCACGGGCATTCAATGAGAATGTCTGCACTGCTGCCCGAGGGGGGTGGAGGAGGAGAGCTGCACTTAAATCGCTTCCCAAGGCTGCGAGCGAGGGCGGAGGCGCGAGAGGGAGTATCAGCAGTATAGGCAAAACCAGATGCGGCAGCATCGGCATCTTCAACAGAACATGGCGCGCCTACTTCCCACTCGTGGTAGGCGCTGTTGACCGCGGCTGGCAAGTCCTGGGCCTGCTGCCCTGTGAAGCCGAAGTTGCACAATTCCTGGGCGCATGTCTCGACCACCACCTCCGATTCCGTCCATGACGAGAGCATCACCAAATCAATCGGCTCGTCGCGCACGGTGGTGTAGCATAGGCCCTGATACTTGTTGCAGGCGAGCGCTATCGTGGATGTCCAGCAGCCGTTCGTGCGAATGTAAGCGCAGATCTGCTTCCAGATGAGCCCAAGGATGTAGCCCTTCTTCTGAATGTCATATGGCTCCTCGAAGCCGATGCTCAGGTCATGCTGTGTGCCAGTTGAGGCCTGGGTGAACTGGATAGGGTGGTCTCGAGCCCGCTAGTAGAAAGACTTTGCGTGCTCCTGCGATTCAAACTAAATAGCATATGCGAAACGTAAGCTCTGACAGTGTGGTACACATGTATCGCGATACTCCTGCGGCATAATATTGATTTTGAGGATCGCAAAATGTCGTTCGAATACATTCTTCCGTTGCTTCTTTGGAAATCCACGAATCCATATCTTCGTCTTGTCAGCAGGCACTGTAGGTCGCACCGTGGATGGCGTCGTGGATGGTGGAACACTCGAGCGACTCGATGCCGAGCCACGTACGGCGGCCCATGGGTCAGAGGGTGGCTGGTCCATTTTGCGCTGCATCTCCGCGAAGCTGGCCTCGAGACTTTGCAATCTCGCTGTCGCCGAACATGTACTTGCCATCACATCGACCTGCTCCATCTCCGTATCTGCTCCCTGCTGCTGTCTCTGCAGTTTGAGCTCCAGCTCGTCCATGCGTACGCTGTGAGCCTGGATGTCATCCTTCATGGAGTTGATGGTGGCTGTGTTCTGCTGTGCCCCTGCAGAGAGCCGTCCATCCATCTCTTTGATAGCCGTCAGGTTGCCAGCGAGCGTTGCGCTCATCGAATCCATCTGGGCATTTAGCGGCCGAAGAGTCTCATTCAGCATGATCCGAAGAGCCGCTGGGTCGAGAGCCATTGCGCCGATGGAGAGCTGCGCACCTTGACGGGTACGATACACAGAGGCAAAATGCGTGTGGTTGATATGCAAAATAAATGCGGTGGCCCCGGTCCTTGGGGCCTCTCCAGGGTCACTCACGCGCGCGGCGGGCGCTGGCCACTTGAGACGGGGGGTTGAGTTCCCGATATGGCCTTGAGCCAAAATGGCTACGGATGACGATGCTGCTGATGATGATGACGATGATGATGATGCGGTTGCTGCTGATGATGCTGGCGATGATGATGCCGATGATGATGCTCACGTCAATGCTGATGCTGAGTATGATTATGCTGACGCCGATGCTGCGGCTGATGTTGCTGATGATGCTGATGATGATGCTGTTGATGATGCTGAGTGCTGATGATACTGCTGATGCTGCTGCTGATAATGATGATGATGGTGATGGTGATGGTGATGGTGATGATGATGATGATGATGATGATGATGATGATGATGATGATGATGATGATGATGATGGTTGCGACGATGACGATGGCGACGAGAGGAAAAGGGGAGTGAAGGGAGAAAGAAGAAAGGAGGAAGGCGTTTCGCGGGGCGCTGCGGAGTCAAAACGAAAACTAAACACCACAAGATGGTTGGGAAAAGTATGTGCAAACGTGGCGGGGCCGCACGGGACCAGAAACTGGTTACAGCCAGGGCAGCTGTGATCCACGACCTTCCGGGCGGCGATCAAAAATCGCATCAGCAAAAGCAAGCGGAACTCGGGAGGTCATGTGCAGCGACAGGGACTTGCGACCGCCAGGGCGAGCGGGACTTGGAACCCTACAGGCAGCGCCCAGACAGTCGTAACAGCCAAGGAGAGGCTGACCCGGGACACGATGGGCGGCAGCATGAAAATCACAACAGCTAAGGCAAGCGGGACCCGAGACCCTATAGCCTGCTATCGGAAAATCCTGCAGCTAAAACCAAATCGCACTGTGCGGCTCAATCAACAAACCAATCGCGCGACCACTGTATGTGGACGCAGCAGAAGCCGTTACAATATGTGCAAATCTGCACGGAGAGGACCTCACGCGGAGCATCTTTGTTGGGAGTGGGCGCGGTCACGAGTCGCACCGCCGTCGGCCCTCGTTCGAACGCCAGGTAGCCTTGGCCCGCGGCGTTCAGCCTTATACGCCCGCGCTGGGGTCGCCGCAGCATCAACGCGGCGCGAACCTCTCGCCGGAGACCGTCAGTACAAGCACTGCTTGGTAAATGCCCATGCGTGGACACGCTCGTGACAACTGCACGTATACGCGCACAGTGCCCAGCGCTGCTGCCGTCCAACACGCACATCACGCTCGCCTTCAAGTATTGCTTGCACGCACGTGCATCCAAAAACTCAGTTTGAACGCTTTGGACTCCAGGCTATATGGTGTTCTGGGCGCAGAGAGACAAGATCTTGGGAAGACTAGAATCTGTGTTTTAATGACAGCCATATCTACACAAGTGCCGAAGACTCTCTGCCTCTCCAGAATGTGAAATAACGCGTGCTCGGCTTGGCGTGCCGCGCTCCACCAGGGACGACACTGGACACCACACCCGAGCTCTAGCGCGAGCGGGGGGGGGGCGGAGCCCCAGACGGCGGAGCACGCTCAGAGCAGAGGAGGAGGAGGACGAGGAGGAGGACGAGGAGGAGAAGCAAAAGGAGGAGGAGGAGGAGGAGGAGGAGGAGGAGGAGAAGCAAAAGGAGGAGGATAAGCAAAAGGAGGAGGAGGGAGGAAGAGGAGGAGGAGGAGGAGGAGGAGGAGGAGGAGGCGTACGTGCCGGAGCACAGGCTTGCGCAGCAGGGTGGAGGTGCCGAGGGTGGCCCAGGATGTGACCGAAAGGGCACGGAAGCCGAGGTCTGCGGCGGCAGGCCTCGCGGAGGACCGTCGCCTCGAGCAGCAGCGGGCAGCAGCTCGGGCCCGCGTGCAAGGGCTGAGCTGGGCAGGGGCAGGGGAGCCCAGGATCGAATCGACAGGTCGGATCGGCGATCGAACTGAATCGGATCGGCGGAAATCGACAGCCACGTCGGAAGAAGTCGAATCGGCAGGAATCGGCAGACCACTAGGCCTCCATCGAGGAATCGGAATCCAAATCGGAACAAGAAGTCGAATCGAATCGGAATCGGAGACCATCGAAATCGAAACGAATCGAATCGGAGGAATCGGAATGAGCCCTGCAGGGGCTCCTGGGCGGCCCTGCTGACCCCCTGGTGCAGCGCGCAGCTGGTCTCTTCCTGGACCACCACCAGCTGAAACTGCTCCTCGGGGCCAATGCAGCTCTCCAGGACCTCTGGCGACGGTGCGGCATGCTCGTTGGCAACACCCCCCCTTCCTTTCCCGCAGTCTTTTGAGCGGGCGAAAAATGATACCCGTCGGTCGGAAGAAGTAGGTAGAACTATGAAGTAGGAAGGCGTTGGACGTAGATTGGGTTTCCGCCCACCTCCTGAAGAGGAGGGAAGGGGGAAAATCACTCGACTCTTGAAGTAGGAAGGCGGCTAAAGTAGATTCGGAACTGGGAATCCAGAGAAACATACTTTCAACGACCGTCGTGAACACTGAACCTAGAATAGCCGCCATCGGGGACACACGTTCCAGCCGCTCTGAGAAAGGCGTTCCCGATGGCGAATCAACTTATCGAATGCCGTTCTTGCTGCGCAAAGCGTCCATCCTCCACGTTTACCCTCCCCCCTTCGCATCTTGCTGCTGCTCCCTCTTCTCCAGCACCCCCCGTGTTGGCGGGCGGTCGACTCGCAGGCCAGACCCGCCCCAAACCTCACGCAGCGAAGGAGGGAGTCCCTGGGGCCTGCACCAGTAAGAGAAGAAGAGGGGTAGTGGTGGTCAATGCGGGGGGGAAACAAGTCCCGAGCGTAGCAACACGCACCACGACCACGACGACGTCGAAAACGACGACGACGACGACGACGACGGAGACGAGGAGCGCGGACGAGGAGGATAAGGAGGGAAGAGGAGGATGAGGAGCAGGAGGAGAAGAGGAAAACGAGGAGGAGGAGGAGGACGACGAGAGGGAAGAGTAGGAGGAGGAGGAAGAGGAGGAGCAGGAGGGGGACGAGGAGGAGGAGAGGGAGGAGAGGAGGATGAGAAGGAGGATGAGGATGAGGAGAAGGAAGATGAGGATGAGGAGAAGGAAAATGAGGAGAAAGAGGATGATGATGAGTCGGACGAGGAGGAGGAGGAGGAGGAGGAGGAGGAGAAGGATCAGTGCAAACGCAAAACGCATCAACGGTGTTGCGATACACCCTCCCTCCAGATTCCCCCTTCATAGCCCAGTATAGGACATTGTTGTCAATGCAGGACCTGGCCATTGCAGAACATTCGTCAAATATTCTACAACCGTGCGAGAACAACATTGCTGGGACTGCAATCCGCGAATCGACGTGACTGTCGCGCCATGAAAATCCTAACAGGACACAAGTCTTGGGACGTCAACGCCGCGACTCAACGTTACTGCTACGTCGTGGCAATCCTACATCGCATCGGAACACCATCTCCGGGACCATACCCTTACGAATATTTAAAACGCCTTCAGGCTTTTAAAACAAATGCGCGCGACACGAAAACAAGAGCCACATGTTGAAACGGAACCGCCCTCCGTCATTGAAGCTGTTGCGCAGTTTTACGGCAACTGTGCGCGGTGCTACGGCGAGAACCACATGTTGAGAAGAAACCGCCCTTCATCCTTGAAGCTGCTGCAACGAGCCCGCCCCACCAACACGTCGGGGGGTGCAAGAGGGAGGAGTTTGCTTTATGGGGGGTAAGGGATGGAGATGGAGGAAGAAAGAAGATAATGAAAAAGGAGAAGGACGGAAGAGGAGTAGAGGATGAAGCAGGAAGAGGAGGAGGACGAGGAGGAGAAAAGAGGAGGAGGAGAGGGAGGAGAAGGAAGAGGAGCAGCAAGAGCAGCAGCAGCTGGAGAAAGAGGAGGGGGAGGAGGTAAGGGGAGAAGGAGGAGGAGGAGGAGGAGGAGGAGGAGGAGGAGGAGGGAAGAGGAGAATCATTTTTCGCTCGAGGGCAGAAGGGATCGCCTTCTGACGTGGCTAGCGCCGATGACCCCAGCCTATGTATCTGGGGCTTTCCTGGGCTGCTGACTCCTCTGTAATGCCTTAAACTGCTCAATCTCGTTCAAAGGCATGCCGTCAACTGGATGAAGGCCAGACAGAAGCCGCTTGCGGACTGTGAATCTCTTGCCACTCTTCGGTGGACCGAGGCACTCTGCCAGCAAACCCTTAACAACGAAAGTCGTGTGCATCCCACAACTGACACAGAAAACAATGAGGCCATCTGGGCATGTGGCTGCCGAGAGGGCGTGAGAAGGGTGCACCAGCTGTAAGCGTGACCTAAACTCACCTGAGAAAGGGGTGCACTGCTCGGTTTGGCGCTTGGAAACCGCATCATCCGAATGCGAGAACGTAAAACATCCTGCACAGCGCCAAGGAACATGCTGGGCTCGTTGCCAGTCGTGTACAAGCGAGAGCTGAATTCGATGATCCTGCTTGCCTGGTGTTCTCTGCCCTCGCAAGTGCTTCGGCCATGCCTGAAACATGCGAGGGATGAAAAGAAGAATATTGGCGGCATCCTCCATCTTGACTCGCAACGACGACTCAGACGACGGGTCCAACGACGGATGTAACTGGAGGGCCGCCTTGGCGGACAAATCGCACTGCTGGTTGATGCGAAAAGGCGCGAGATCCCCTGCCGCCACCGAGTCCTCGCTCTGATGTGCTTTAACTTTCACCGCCGAAGAAAGGAGCTTGCTACTGTCACTGCCTAGAGCCGTGCGAAAAGTGCCTGCGCACATGCTCCTATAAGACAATCGCGCGGCGAGAGGCTTGTGATAGCTGTCGAGAACTGATTTACAATCAACGAAAGCCTGCGCTTTTTCTGTCAAGATCTGCTGCAAAACTAAGAATCCCAAATGTTCTGCCGCCTGCGGTGTTTGAGGAAGAGGGAAAACGACTGGCCCCGACACAACCACTTCGAGTTCCCCGTCGGCCGTAAATCCTCCCACCGCCCAGGCGGCTCTGTCAGGACTTTTAATGCCAGAGCGCGTGCACGTGCCATCAGACCCTGTGAGCGGGCCCACTTTACAGGTGCAATGCGTGCCTAAATACGCTTCACGGCCTACTTGACGGATTTCCATGACAAATTCGCTTGCTGGCGAAGGGAACCCATCAGGGTCGGAGGAGGGGTGAGGAAGGATGCCTAACTGGTAAACCAACGACCTATCAGCTGATTCTACGCTCTTAGCTAGCAGGTCAGGGTGAATCAGTTTCGTTCTCAGTTCGACAGCCTCCTCAGCCTGGCAGAAGAACAGGCGGTGCACGAGCGTGTCGCCTGAGCCTCCGCAAAGTGCACACTGGTCCTCTGTGGAGTATCCTGCAGCAGCTGCCCTACTGGTTGTCCAATAACCTTGACATATGACGGCCCTGAGTAGGGCTATCTGTCCCGAGGATAATTTGACTTGTGGAACTTCATCTTCATCTGGATCCCTGGCTGGTTTTCTACCTATCATTCCTACACCTCCACCGAGAACCCTCCTGACCATGTCGAAACAAACTCTGGGTGTGGGCTCGATGTGGCTGAGGCTGCGTGCAGCTTTAATTTCCCAGCTCCTGGCGCAGGCGTCCAGCAGCCAGTGCTCTACCAGCTTTGGCGAGAGATCCGCGAACGAGAATGCCTTGTCCTCGTGCGTGACTAGCACGAAGGGTCCTTGAAATTTCCAGCCGATCCTATCGAATGCATGAACTGCTGCCGTAATCGGACCGCGAACCTGACTGTACTTAAGCCCCGACTGCGGAGCAACTTGATCCCAAAAAGCTTTCAACTGCAGAAGCCCAATAGTGCCCATCGGGGCAGCCTTCCCAATACTGGCCGCCCAAACTTCCTGAGCCCACCTGGTAACTGGCCCAAGAGCCCACTTGTCAGACTTACACCCGTACAACGCAAAAGTCACAGCTCTGCTTTTACCTTTGCATTTGGGCCCCGTTGCTGACGACTCAATGCTGCGTAGCTGCTCTAAATAATTGTTTGGGAGCCCTTCTATTTCAGACGCGCAAGCCCCCGCAGGCAGAAGACCACAGGTGACAATTGTCCGAGCCCCTTGTCCAGCAACTCTGACAAGCTGCCGCAATCTAGCGGCGCGAACTCGGACCTTGCGCATCCTTTTGGCTCTTTTGGATTCGTTGGTGAGGGATGCCGATTTGCCTGCACGAAAGTCAGACCCCAAATTTGTAGTAGACTGATTGTACTTCCCTTCCCAAGAGCCTAAAGCCTTCAAGATGTTCCTGCCCAGCGCCACCGAGGAGGAAACGAGCGAGCACTTGTCGACAGAGAGCGTAGCGTCTAGATCCTCTTTGATCATCCTCGCTAGCTGCTTGGCGGCAGTGACGAGCCACCTGAGAACGTCCATGCTCAAGCCAAACGCCGTGAACGAGAAATCGTCTAGGTAAAAGTCGAAGTAGACTGTCGCATTCAATGAGGCGATTCTGAGGAACCCCTGGAAGCAATAAATGCGAACATAGACGATGGCAAAGGAGCAGCCTGCCACAATGCCGCGAAAAGCACAGAGAGGCCTGCTGACTGCTCGTTTGTATCCCACGAACCTAGCAGAACCATACGCGGCAAGGTGGAACTGCATAAGAGTAGGACTGAATCCGAAATTCTAGGCCTCTGTCATGCAACCTGGCTCTCACGAGCCTCTCATAGAAAGAAGCCAGGCCCCAAAAGAGGCCTACTGCGGCTTCTCCTGAAGCCTTAGTTGCTTCACTCCTCAGACTTTGCCTCCAGACCACATCCATGGGTGACCTCCCAGGGCCACAACTGAACCAAGGGTGATCGAACTGGTCCATCCAAGACCTTGCATACGGGAGCCTGATGCGCCCAGAGACCCGATAAAACATACTGAATATGCCAATAGTACGGTACCCTTTGGAGGCCTTGGGGAGTAGCGCCATAAGAACCCATTGAAGCTGCGGTGGTAATTGCCCCAAACACTCCGAGATACCCAAGAGATAAATGAAAGTCTGCACTCCCTCGCCAGTAAGACGCGACAGATGACGACGGTGAAATCCATCCAAACTGACCGCAGACTTGGTAGAATAAGACTTGCTTATAGCCTGCGCTGCTTCAACTGATGGAAGGGGGATAGCTGGCTGCACGCGAGCAATGCGATGATGAGGCGAGCCTGTTGCCTCCCACATGCTGGAATACTTGCGATTGTACTCGCCAAGTAGCGCTTGCACACTGGACGACTGAACGCCGTCTATCACAAAGACTTCTGGCTCCCACTTTACCTTCTCCTTGCCAAACCTGCGTGTTTGCCCTGCCCCCTTGTTCAAAGCTTGCGTCGCCCAGTCCTGCCAAATCTTCTGGTGTTGCCTATGCGAGTCAGCAATCACCGCGCGCGCAAAACCTACCACAAGACTCATCTCCTGCTCGAGTTCGAAGGCTATGTCATTCCTATTGTCCTCATCCAACCCCACCTTGCTACGCAGGTATGTGTGAATCTGTTTGGCTCGTCCCTTGACCGCCGCAAAAGACTTGCTCGCGCTGGCGTGAGCAAGAACATGATGAGGATTACTGTTGATAATCTTGACACACAAGAGGTTGAGATCATGCGCCTGCTCCACACGAACACAACACGAGTGACTCATGTCAAACCGAATACATGCGAGCAGCTGAAGCATGCGCCGCGTGCGCGAAACAAGCCAAGCTGGCCCTTGTGCGACTGCTGCAAAATGCATGTGCACTGGCGTCTTCTGAACTAAAGGAGCGAGGCGAGGTTCGGCAAGAGACCGCGAACTCCAGGCTTAGTGAGCTTCTTTCCCGTCCTGTCCGCAATCTCCCTCTCCGCCCTTGCCGCCCAATAACGATGGAGGACCCCATGCGCTCTCTCACTGCCCTCTGGCTTCTCCTCCCCCGCCTGCCCCTGTAGCTGGAAAAAGAGCTGCTCGCAGCGCTGCAAAAGGTCGGCCCAGCCGACCGTGGAATTGCCGATCTCTTCGGACTCTTCTGGCAGCTGGCAGGCGAGCGCGGGCGCGGTGTCGAACTGAAGTATGCGAACGTGCTGCATCCTGGCAGGCAGACCTATTCTGATCGGAAAATGCGGCCTTGCGTGCCTTTCGAAATCCGTAGAAACTGAGGTCACCAGTTTGGCCAACTCGGTTTCCACCACGAAATAGTCGATGACCTGCGTCTGACCTCTGTCCGAGAGGGGAGGCTCAGCCACCAAGACTTGCGCCCCAAGAGCCCCCGAAAACCCAGGCGACGCCAAAGATTCATAGGGGGTGTTGAAACCACCGCCAATGATGAACTGCATGTTGGATGCCTTACAGTGTGTAGCCACCCTCTCCAAGAGTTCCAAGTTGGTAACAGACAGCCCTTCGGAGACTTTCCCATAAACTGAGACACACAAGACTCCTGGGGTGCCTGGGAACTCTACCACGCAAGACAGGGCCCTGCCTCGAAAGAGAACTCCTTCGGCAGGGGAAGAGGGTGGCTAGAGATTGTAGGCCCCTAGAGTAGCGCGGACGAAGATGGCTACTCCTGAAGAAACGCCTTCGCCCCCTAGGTCAGTGCGACTGGAACGAGCCGTGCCAGAGGGGCCTATAAAACTCGGAGCCCAGAACGACTTCCACCCATGGTCGAGCGCCCATGCTGAAGCTGTTCCCAGGGGCCCCTCCAGGAGTTTAACTTCCTGTGCGAACAAAACTGCAACCGAGGTATTCTGAAGTTCCCCCAGTCTTTGCCTGATAGTACCCCACGACGACCCATTGAATGTTTCCACCAGCATAGCTTCGCCCTCACCTCCGAAGTCACGTTCAAAATCGGATTGGTCGAAATCAAAATCGCTGCCAGAAAATTCGGGCCCAAAGCTGTGGAAGTCGTTCTGCCTTGTAGTATATGTAGCCCGCTGCATGCCTGCAGGGACTGGAAGGGTTTTGTTAGGACCGTGGCCTGTGATCAGCCGCACTGGCAGCTGGGTCGGCGGGCTCAGCGGGGCGTGGCACATCAGCAGGAGCGCCAGCACGCTGTGTCTCCCGCGGGGAGCGCGACCCGCGGCCCTCGGTGCGCTCCTTGGCGTCGTCAGTGCGCGCGCCCTTGCCGCGGCCTGGCCCTTGTACTCTGGCACGGGCTGGCGGCGGCGAAAGTGGCGCGGGAACGGCAGGCCGCTTAGCCACCTGAGCAGGGACTGCGGGGCGTGGAGCTGGCGGCGCGTTGGCTGCCTCGGCCGAGGCTGCGTGCACCGGTGTGCCAGGCTGCTGCGCCTTGGCCATCTGCGCCTTCGCGGCCTCCCAGTCGGCCTTCCTCTCTGGCGGAATCCAGGCTTCGAGCGCGGCGAGCTGCTGCTGCGCAATGTTGTCCTGCTGCCCAGGCGACGCGGCCTCGGCGTCCATGGTGTCCTCGGTGCTAGTGGCCTCGAGCGCGGTGACAAGCTGCTTGCCCATAGCCAGGAGTTGAGCCACTTCACTGTTAGCATCTGCTTTGGCCGCCAGCGTGTCGAGGGACAGCTTGAAGGCCTGAGTGTCTCCCAATTGGCCTCGCGCAGTTGAAGCCCATGTCCGCGACTGCTGCTCGCGCTCATCGTTGTACTGTTGTTGAGCCTCCTCCAGTCGTTGCTGAAGACTGGTGCCGTCCTCTCGCATGGTCGTGAGGAGCTGCTCCATCTGGCCAATGAATTTTGTGTTCTCGTCCAGCTGCTTGCGAATCTTCTCCAGTTTGTCGGCGGCTCGCTGGACTCGAATGGTGGCCCGTTGGACCTGATCATGATGCGGAAGATGTGCTGCAGCCTGCGCCTTGAGCTGTGCCAGTTTCTGCTTGGAATCTGCAATGCTCTGTGCATGGCCTGGGACGAGCTCATCAGTGACTGCGTCAGCCATGGCAATGTACTTCTCGAGCGAGGAGATCTGCTGCTGAAGCTTGTCCTCATCATCCGTCTTGGACTGGGAAGGCACGTCTGGCGGCTGCTCGTCCACTGGTGGCTGCTGCGGCAGGCTGGCACCACTGGCGCCATAGCGGTTCTGGCAGTACTTGAACAGGTCGAGCTGCGGCGGTGCGGGAGCTGCTGCACCTCCTGCGCTACCTGCGTCTCGACCCTTGCCACGACCTCGTTCTGGGAGCCATCCCGTGGGCGGCTGGAAATTGCTCCCACAATACTTGCACTTGCGAAGACCACTATCAAGATACACCCAGCTGCGAGGCCCGCAATTCTGGCAGGCGACCCAGCGCCTCGGCGTGCCGCCCGACATGACTGAGACACAGAGCGAGCTGAAAGGGTGCGCGAAAATGGGCTGGCGGAAGTGGGGCGGACCACTTCAGCCTCTGCCTGGGGCGGACCAGGCGAACACAACGTGGCTAGCCGCGGATTAGCGGTATCCGTGTGGTCCCGCGGGGAACCTGCCATCTTGAGCCAAAATGGCTTGAGCCAAAATGGCTACGGAAAGAAGAGGAGAATCAGGAAGAGGAGGAGGAGGAGAAGGAGCAGGAGGAGAGGCTGCCCAGGCACCCCCGCTGTGGCAGAGCGCCCGCCACCCCGCCCCGCTCGCTGCCTGTTCTGGCGCGCGAGATGGGGCGGCGGGAGGGGTAAAACAGGGCTAGGATCAGGATAAATCGCTCCAGAGCGTTCCGGAGCGCTCTCAGAGCGTTCCGGAACGCTCTGGAGCGGCCGCGGCGCCCAACACATCCTCCAAACCCGCCGATTCTCCGAGATCTCGACTCATCCCGATCCGACTTTGTCCCGATCTTCGCGTCGTTTTTTAAGGGGGGGGAGCCCCCCAAGACTGGCGAGGGGCCCCGTGGGAAGGGACCGGCTCCCCGAAGGCCGCGCCCGCGACGCCTCCGGCGCCGGGCGGCGGCGGGGCCCTCCCTCAGCAGGATGGGGGCCCTCCGCGGCAGCGCGCCGCGCACGCGCCGTGGCGGGCCCGAAGAGGCGGAGCGACGCGCGAAGCCGGCGTGCCCGACCGCGCAGCCCCCCCCCCGGAATCAAACGCAGGCTTTTGCCCATCGGTCGGAAGAAGCAGGCAGAAGCATGCCTGCAGGGAGGCGTTGGAAGCAGATCGGGCGTGCGCCCCCGCCCCCTTGAAGAGGGCGGAGCGAGGGGAGCCACCCGACTGTTGAAGCAGGAAGGCGCTCAAAGTAGATTGGAATTTGGGACTCCAGAAATGCCTACTTTCAACGACCGATGGGTGGTAATAATAATAATAATAATAGTAATACTAATCATAATAATAATAATAATCATAATAATACTAATGATACGAATACTAATAATACGAATAATAATAATAATAATAATAATAATAATAATGTTGATCGATGCGCGAACCGCGGCCCACGGGGCGCCATTCGTCGGCGAAACATCACCGTCGTCGGCGGCGAGGGGGAACACGGGCTCCACATCGAGCCGCATCGCCGATGCATCGCCGATGCGGCGCGATCATCCGACTCCATCTACTCGGACCCCATCTAGGAGGCCTCAGAAGCGCGCAACTCGTCGACCTGAGCAAGCCGTGAAACTGCCCGTGCGGCTTGGGGAGCGAAACCCCAGCTCTGGCTCGGGGCCCCGTGCGCATGCCTTCGGCGCCTTATGACATAAGTGCTTCTCCGCTGGTGCCACCAACCGCCACGCGGATCGCCCGGCGAAGGACAAGACGAAATATTGAACCACCAAGAGCTGGCGAGGCCTCGACCGACGACACTTTGGAAGGCCCCTGTGGTCCATGCAACCCAGACGCCAGGGAGGGAGGGCAGGATCATTGAGCATCGAACTGACAAAGCGGATCGAATCGAAATGTGCGTCGGATCGGGTTCCATCGGCGCAGAGTCGGAATCAAATCGGATCGGCTGCAGGATGCGCAGCAGCGCCATGCAAGCGTCGGGCCGAATCGCATCGTCGCAGTGTCGGGATCGAGTCGGCTCGAACCAGCCGGGATCGACACCGAAGCGGATCTCGGACCGACATGGGCCGCGCCCCTTTGGGGCAGTGAGCCTCGGGGGCGAATTCCTGAGGGGGCGAGGAAGGGGGGGAGGAGGAGGAGGAGGAGATGGAGGATGAGGAGTGGGAGGAGAAGGAGATGGAGGATGAGGAGGAAGAGGAGGAGGGAGGAGCAGGACGAGGAGGAGGATTAGGAGGAGGGGGAGGAGGAAGAGGAGGAGGAGGAGGAGGAGGAGGAGGAGGAGGAGGAGGAGGATTAGGAGGAGGGAAAGGAAAGGTGCCCTCCTCGGGCCCGGAAGGCCTCCCCTTGGGGCCCGGGAGGGCCTCCCCTGAGAAGGCCCCCGAGGGGCCCCCCTTCTGGGGAGGCCTGCAGGGCCAGGGGGCGGCCGCGGAGCGCGAGCGGCTCGCGGCCAGTTTCCCGCCCGGCAGGCTCGGGCCCCCCTGCTCCTCCTGCTCCTCCTGCGCCTCCTGCGCCTCCTCCCCTTTTACGTTGGACGAAGCAGGGCGTGACGCTGTGGCGTCAGTGATGACTGGCGGAAAACAGGCACAGAGACGGTAGAGAAACGGCTCGGTTCGAAAGACATCTGGCGGGGGCCGCGGAAAATGAACGAAGAAAAATATTGAAAGAGAAAAAAAAGTAGGCGCCCGCCAGGCCCCCGAGGTCGGCGCACACCTTGGTGAATAGAACCCCCAATAATAAGGTGAGTAGATGCTTAGCATCAAGGAAAAAGCCCGCATTTGACTTGGCAGCGCCGCCTCGGCTGGTAAATCAGTGAGCGACATTCAAGGGAAGGCATGCGTGCAGGCGAGCAGACCCCCAGCACGTGCAATACGAAATACGTACCATGAAGAAGAAGTCTCACTTTGAGGTACGTGCTGCGTGGACAAGAACGGCAAATGAGTAGTTGCAATAGCGGGCGCGTGGGCAGATTGCTCATGATCCCCCCGCTGCAGAACAAAAAAGAAGGCAGTAAATAATCCCCCCCAAAACACGCCGACAACATTGCGATGCCAACCTCGCGACGAGTATTACCTTCAAAGTCAGAGTAGCATGGAGAAACAGCCGTTGGGTGGCTATTCCTGTAGCCTCAGCCATGTTGACAAAATGGTGCCGCTTTTGTTGGGGGCAGTCTAGGCGCTGGTGCGTAGGAACAACGTGACGTTCGGGCGCCCAAGGGTTGGGGCTGCCATTACGTAAGTCGGTTGTCCTCTTCAGAGGATGTAGCCTCAACCTCAGCAAAAAGCTGTGACGCCTGTGTCTGACCGGAGGTGTTGACTAGTACTGCTGAAAGTTACTGTGCTGCGTGGTCAGTGGTCCACTGTGGAAATGACAGGTCATTCCCCTACTGACGTGCCAAAATGGCAACTCACTGTAGCCAACAAGTTGTCAGAAATAAAATGCATGGTCACATTAGCAAGATACGAGAGTCTGCAAAGTGGCCTGATGATGCAGGCTGTAGTATGGCAGTTATCGCGAGCTGCTCATGCTGGAATCAGCTGCATAAAATGAAATGCTGAGAGATGCTAGGAACATGTATGCAACATAACGCGCGATTCTGGGGCCGCTACCGAGGGTTTTGTAGCGCAGCCCCAAGCCTGTAGAGGTCGCGTCCGATGCACCGCCCCCGTCCGTCACCAACCGCAATCTACGCCTCCAACCAGTGCACGCCGTTTGGCAAGCTGCGCGAAACAGAGAGATGGCCGCGAAGTGATGCGCAAGCAGAATGAGCGGAGGGAAATAGATACAGTGCGCGGCCGGATGCATCGCGCAAGTCTGCACGCGAGCAGCTGTGCAGGTTGGCCCGCGGCCCAGGCTCGCCAATGTCAGAAATTGCACAAGATGGCAACATAATATCAACTGATGTATCAGATAAATGTCTGCTCGGAGAAAAGACTGCTTACCCGCGCCTGCCGCGACAGCAGCTGCGTCGATGGGCCTGGGGGCGCAGGCCTGCAAGTCCCCCGCCCCCACCCCTCCGCCCCCGCCACCACCGCCGCCCCGCCCCACCCCGCGCCCCGCCAATGCACGCGCACCCCCCTCCGCAGCCAGATGAACTGTCTAGCCACGCGGAACGTGAAAGTATAGCAGCTCTGGCATGCCGCCCAAGGTTTTTGGGTGCGCCCCAACCCGCATCGGCCCTGGTGCCCTCGCGCTTCCCGCGCGAGCCTTCCCGGGATAAGCGCGAACCCTGTAGTGATAGGTGTCGCAGGCTGACCTTTTGGGCACGGGGCCCCACCTGCAGCTGGGCGCTGGCGCAGCAGCCTGCGAGTGCAGCCTGGTCGCGTAAAGTCTAGCGCAGCATGCGTGATTAATGCGAAATAGTAAAACAATTCTGTCGCGGAGCAGCGCGAGGCGACGTCGTCAAAATGCAAGCCTTTAGCGCCCCGCCGCAGTCGTGGCGTCGGCGCGCCAGGCCTTGAGAGATGCTGCGCAATCTTAGGGCTGCGACCCAAGGTTTTGCAGGATGGCCCCGGACCTGCAAGCAGAGCGCAACTATGCTCACCCGCGCTCCCGCATCCCCAACGCCCCCCCCCCCGCCCGCGCCCCGCAGAGCACGCGCCGCGCGGGCCGAGTGCAGAGCGCAACGGAGATGCTTTTGACCCGCGTGACTTGCTTGCAAAAACTAGCAAGCAACTGGCAACTGCAAATAAGCGTCGCTCCGGCGACGAAGTAAGGCGCATGTCTGGCGCCCTGGCACGCGGAGGAAAACCTGCGCCAGGTTTCCCCAGAGAAACTTATCGGCCGCAAGAGGGAGAGGTGGGAGCGCGCGGCGATGACGAGGAAAGCGGGGCGTAGGAAGTACGCGTGCGAAACAAAGAACAAAAGCAATCCCAAGGCTGCCCCCCAGGGCATTGTAGGTTAACCACAAACCTACAAGCAATGAGCACCGCTGACGCGTCAATAGGGCCGCGGGGAAAGAGAGGAGACGCGTCTTGCAAATCAGTGGTCAAGGTCGACTGTCAGACTGCTGGCGCAGTCGCGCTGCCTTATCAGTAGGGGCCCTTTTAGCGGTAAATGAACCACTTGTACTACTTGCTGTAGACGAGCATTGCCGTATGTACTAGGCACAGTGGTCCGGTCGACATGTTCAGTTCGGTTGCCCCGCCGTGGCGGATGCCGACTTGGGCTTGGGAGCGGCCTTGCGCATCGTTGCCGCGTGCTTGGGCGGTGACTCCTTGAGTGGTGCTCCGCGCGCGCGTTCGCGTACGCCGTTGAGGTAGACGCCGCAGCGAGCTGGGCGCGCGCGTGACCTGTCGATGTAGTTCTGGAACAAAGGGTCCGCCCGTCTTGTTGATGAGGATGATGCGTCGGTTCAAGATGTGCACGCGTTGCTCTTCGCTTCGAGCAGCGCCCTGGCGCGCTGCGATTGCCTGGGCGGCTTGCGGCGGGAAATCAGCGCGCCGTGTTTCCAGCGTCTGCGGTGCTAACTGCCGCCAAGGGATGGATTGCAGCCGTTGCTGCGTGTTGGCATCCTCTGCTGGCGGGTATACGATCGCCATCAGAAGTGCAGGCGGCGGCGGGCGTGGTGGCGCGTAGATGCACGGTGGCGACCATTTGATCATTGCAGTGAATGTGGGCGAGGGTGTAGTTGCCGATGCTGTTGTATATTGTTGGTCTTTGGGTGTGTTCGGCAAATGTCGCTGGCGTGGTGCAGTCGTAATTGCAGTGGTCGTCTTACTGATGTGTGTAGTTGGCATGGGCCTGCTCGGGGTCGTGCTCTGTCTTGGTTGCGAGTGTGGTGGGCTGTCATGCTTTGTGGTTGCTGGTGGTGCGAGCATGTTGGGGCGTTGGCTGCTGCGCAGTCTGGCGTTCCGCTGCTTGGCTGCGTGGGTTGTCAGCTGTGTTTGTTCGGCTGGCCAGGGCGTCGCTGGCAGTCCAAGGTGGCGGTGGCGTGGGCGCGAGCGGTTTGAGCATGGGCTGCGCTGGTAGCGGTGGTGGTCTGGCTGGTGTTTGCCGTCTTTTGTATTATGAGGGTCTGTCGTTGGGGCTGTCGCCGTCGTCGCGCTTGCTGGCGAGGCGTGGCCTTGGGCCACGTGGATTGCAAATGCGTTGTAGTAGAAGCGCTGCGTCGCGTCGTCGTGCTGCACAGTTGCACTTCGCGTCGTGCTCGTCGCGGCAGGTGGTGAGCCATTGTGCGACTTCTTCTATGGCTGCGATCTTGGCATCGTCGAGCGGCGCACGTCCTCCTGCAATCACGATGTGATCGTAGGTCTGGGCGACTTGTACTCCAGATGCGAGGCCGTCGCGGTGTCGTGCTGCAAATGCCCGCAAGTCGTTGCCGCGTCGCGCGGACTTCGGGCGCTTGGGTGGTTTGTGCAGCGGTTGGCGCGAGTCTGCGTTTGCGGCGCTTTTGAGCTTAAGCAGTTTCGTGCAGGTCGTAAGGGGGAGGGTGTAGGCGGTTAGTGGCGTGGCTTGGGATTCGGGTCGCAGCGGTGGGCGCGATAGGTACTGAATGCGGTCTGGGTGGGCAAAGGTCTCGTTGTTGTACTTGTTGAGGTATCTGCGCCACCCAGATGGTAGTATACTGTCGTTGGGGAATAGGAATGTGTATGTGTTGGTTGCTTCGTGGTAAGTATACTGCATGCTGCCATAACTCTTCTCCTTGGACATCATCGTCTGCATCGTCGGCGCAGTGGCAGCCGGCGGTCCAACCACCGGGTAGGTGCATGTCGTGGAATCTGTTTGGTTTAAGCGGTGATAGGGAAGCTTCGTGGAAGTCGGGTGCTGTGCTCATCTTGGCCCATGGGTCGCCCCCGTCGCTGTTATTGTCCTCTGGTGCAGAGATGTCGTAGCCTGCGTGGCGGTCCATCTTGCCATTGGGCCGTTGGTGCGTCCTCACTGGCCTGCGTCGATGGCATCGGCATTCGTGGGGGCACGAGTGGGGTGTATTCGCGGCTGTGTTCGTAGATTTGTTTGTCGTAGTTCGCCTTCTTTATGTTGAAGTTGATGTTGGGTATATGTTGCTCTGGTGTTAGCAAATTATTCTGGCCGTTGCACATGCGGCGTGGCTCTTCCAAGTGGTCGCACTAGTTCTTCTAGGTGTCGTGCCACGCTGCAAGATATTGTTGTACAAGTGCCTAATGCTCTTCGTCTGGTGATAGGTTTGCGCGAAATCGAAACCCGTCTTCTGTCTGTATGAACTCTGGTGGGTCGTGCGTAAACTGGGGTCCATGAGGGCGTGGTAGAACGTTGGGTGGCTCGGCCTTTTATGTATGTCGGGTTGCAGACGCCTTAGATGACGCATTTGCTTGGGTAGAGCTCTGTGATGGGCTTAGGTCCGAGGCTTCCAATGATATGTGGCCACTTGGGGTCGTGCCTGGTTGGTGCTCTGGGCTCACTGTGCGTTGGAGGTGTTGGGCCTGCATGGTCGTTGGGCTGGAAGCGTGCAGTGCCCTTCACTTGGTCGGGTAGCTCGCATTCAAGGTGCGTGGCGTCTTCGAGTTCAACGTATTTGGGCTGCTCGCGTGTAGCTGGTGAAATGATGTGACGTTGGCTCTTTTCTAGCATGCATGTTGCCCGTGGTGGGTGGAGGGTCGAGGCGCCTGATGCGTGGAGTGCGTCTGCTAAGTAGCTGATGAGTGAGATCAGTTCAGACCCTGAGGCCACGTTGTGGTGTGAGTCTGTCATGGAACATATGAAGATACGTTCTTCGTAGTTCTGTTCGTCGTACTTGACCGTCGCGTGGATGGCGGAGTCGTGCGGTGTCGCTTCAGCTGTTTGGTCCAGGTTCTGGATCGGGCTTCCATCCTTGTCCACGGTATACTGGCGTTCTGCTGCGATCCTCGGTGGTCAACTCCAAGATGTTAACAGCCTCCGGAGTGCTGACCATTCCTTGTTGGGGCCTTTCTGAAAGATGCCACCCACGATGTACACGGCGCATGTAATGTCCAGGAGTGCACTGCGGTCCTCTTCCATGGCGTTCGTGGGCTGTTTGCTGGAGTCGCTCTGGATGGCCGCCGCCACCTCAAGCGCCATCTCGTAGTGGTCGATATGGTAGTGGACAGGTTTGGTAGCACTCGGTATCATCTGGGTGAAGGCCTCGTGTCGCTGTAGGGTTGTGGTAGCAGTAAGGGTCCGAACGTTGGCATCGTGTAGCTGGTAGGCCAGTTTGGTGATCTGTCTATTGGCGTTGGTCGTGCCCCCATTCATGCCTTATGGTGCGGTAAAGCCTGTGGCACGATCTCCTCACTCTGATTCCTGCGAAGATTGGTGCTGTTATGTACGGCTTGTCCTGCAGGATGCTGGTCTGCTTGCGCGCCCTCTGGGCTGCGTTTTCGACTTGTTCCGTCGGCTCGTGGGCGTGCGTGCTGACGTCGACCTCCCACGGGTGGCTCTCGATGCTCTTCAGCTCCTTCTTGACCTTGTTGATACACTCCGCATCCTCGAGCTCTGCTCCTCCTCGTGCTCCTCCTTCCCCCTCCTGGCCCTCGGCCTGCGCTGCCCACGACAGGCTGCGCACACCGCGCGCAACGCCACACACAGCGCTGCGGGGCGAGGCCCGCCGAGGACGCCCTGCTGCGCCCCCGAGGCGGCGTGCCCGCGAGACGGCCGCCAGCGGGAGCGGCGCCGAGCCTCGGCCGCAGCGCTCAACCAGACCTCCCGACGCCCCGAGAAGCGCAGGGCGGAGGCCTTGCGCCGGCTTGGGCCTCGGGGGGCCCTCGCCGAGGCCCCGGGGGCCGTGCCGAGAAGCGGGGCTCGGAAGGGGCCCCGCCCCGAGGAGCGCGACGATCGTCGGGCGTCGGGGCCCCGGGGGGCGTCCCCGGGGACGGAAGGCGCCCCGGGGGGGAGGTCCGCAGGGCATGGCTCGAGGCACGTGCGCGGGCGGCGGGGGAGGCCAGTGGACGTAGCGAGCTAAACGAGAAGGGACCACAGATATCATGGCTCCGGCAATGGGATATCCCCCCCCCCCCCCCCAGATCATGGCCCCCCTCGTGGCCACCCCCGAAACCCGCGACAGCTCGGAGGCAACTCCTGGGAGGTCTTCCCAAGACGTGCGAAGGGCTGTGAAGCCCGATTGAGGGGGCACTGAACCAGATTAGCCCAGACCAAACCCTGGATTAGGCAAAATTAAGCGTGATCCAGCGGGATTTAACGGAATCTGGCGGACCATGCTGGATTGCGCCAGCGCCAATGCTGAATCTCCTGGCACTCCAGAGGATGCTGCAGCTGCGGGTCGAATCGCTGTCCATGATTCGCGCTCTCCCCACCCGATCTGGCGAAGTCCTAGTCTACAGTCTCCTGGCATCCCGGGCCCTGAACTCGGGTGCGTCCAAGAGGGAGGCTCGCAGGTCATGGCAGGAGGCATGTGCGCGGACCAGGAAGGGAGGGCACAGGGGACGCACTGAAAGAACTTGAGCAAGAAAGAGAAGAAGAAGAATAAGAAGAAGAAGAAGAAGAAAAAGGAAGCCATGAGATCGAAAGAGATATCATGGCCCGAACCATGATATCCACCACCCCTGGTCATCGCCCCTCTTGGCTGCTTGCAAGTTTTCGAACCATAGCTCGGGCCTCCAGCGGCCGTTCGGGACGACCCGGGCACCCCTGGAAAGCCCTCGACGAGGCGCCGCTGCCGGAGGGCACCCCGCAGCGAGCAAACCCCCACAGAACGCAGGAGAACCTCCGAAAGCTCGACGAGAACTCCGACGCGCGGCCGAGACCCCGGGCGTCTCGCGCTGGGCCCCCGGCCGAGGACGCCGTGGGAGACGCCACGTCGGAGGCCTGCGGCTGCCAGGCCACCTCGACCGGCGGCGCCATCGACCTGCGGCGCGCCGCCAGCGGCAGGGGCCCCACGGCGGGCGCTCGAGGGGCACCCTGGCGGCTACGCCACGCGATGACCCTCCTGCCTCGCCCTCCCCCCACCCCACCCCAGCCACACCCCTCCTCCCCCTACCCCGCCCCGGCCTCCTCCCCTCGTCCTCCTCACCCACCGTCTCCTCTGGATCCGGGCCCTTCCTCATCGTGATCCCCCCCTCCTTTTCTCTCCTCCGCCTTCCCTGCTCCGCATGATCCTGGTACCCAAGCTCTTGCTGCTGCTGCTGTTGCTGCTGCTGATGATGTTCGTCCTCGTCCTCCTCCTTCCTCATCCTCCTGCTCCTCCGCCTCCTCCTCCTCCTCTTTTTCCTCCTCCTCCTCATCTTCATGCTTCATGCTTATCCGCCACCTCTTCCTCCAATGTACGCAGCTCCCCACTTCCAATTGCGCATACACGAGTGGGTTCGTTTTGGAATTCCAGGTCCGCTGTGGCGCGCGTGCGCGGATGGATAAACACTCGGTGCCATGGGAAGGGGTGGGCGGGAGGGGTAGGAGGTCAGAGCGTACCTAGCTTGTCCTTCTCTCCTTATTCCTCGTCCTCCTTCCTCTCCTCCTCGTGCTACCCCTGTTTCCCCTTCCCCCCCCCCCTCTCAACCTGCTCCTGCTAATGCTCCTGCTCCTGCTGCTGCTGCTGCTCCTGCTCCTCCTGCACCTCCTCCTCCGCTCCTCTTCATCCTCCTCCTGCTCCTTCTCCTCCTCCTCCTCTCCATTCTCCCCCAGTGCGCTGTCCCAGCGCGACGCCGTGATGCCCCCTCAGCCACTCAGGAGGCCTGCCGTAGTTCCTTCGGGGCTGGAAAGCGTGCGCGATGAGTCGAAGTCGTTAGGAGCGGATGTCTGGAGACATGGGCTCGAGAAAAACAACATCGGGCCGAGAGAACTCGAAATCTTTCAGAGCCAGCGTATCCGGAGGATGTGTCGAGCCCGCGCCCGTCCCAGAGCGCCCCAGAACGCTCTGAAAGCGTTCTGGCACGCTGTGTAGCGATGTATATGAATAATAGGCCTGCGCGATGTTTCACACCAGGCACAGACTGCACCCGAGAACAAAACTCCTGCGACGTACCCAGCCTTGGAACACAACAGGAAGTTTGTTCGCCGCTGGCGCCCGACCAATCGTCAGCTCGATCACAGCTTCGACCCTTCGCTTTGATCTCACCCCGTCTGCGCCAGTTGCAGTTCGACCACCTGACCGAGATGAGAAGATCGCCGACCGATCGAATTTGGGCGCCCGAGTTATCCGGGGTAACTCGGGTCCGGGGTAAGTCGGGTTTGGATTCCCGAAAAAGGAACCCGAATTATCCCTGACCCGAGTTACCCCGGATGATTCGGGGCTCTGGACGCCCGAGTTATCCGGGGTAACTCGGGTCCGGGGTAAGTCGGGTTTGG
This sequence comes from Prorocentrum cordatum, assembly GCA_963575745.1. Classification (NCBI taxonomy): domain Eukaryota; class Dinophyceae; order Prorocentrales; family Prorocentraceae; genus Prorocentrum; species Prorocentrum cordatum. The sequence continues at coordinate 253,564 of CAUYUJ010006069.1, read as the reverse complement.
ATTCCCGAAAAAGGAACCCGAGTTATCCCTCACCCGAGTTACCCCGGATGATTCGGGGCTCTGGACGCCCGAGTTATCCGGGGTAACTCGGGTCCGGGGTAAGTCGGGTTTGGATTCCCGAAAAAGGAACCCGAGTTATCCCTGACCCGAGTTACCCCGGATGATTCGGGGCTCTGGACGCCCGAGTTATCCGGGGTAACTCGGGTCCGGGGTAACTCGGGTCGGGAAAAAGGAACCCGAGTTATGGAGTTACCCCGATGAAAAGGAACCCGAGTTATCCCTCACCCGAGTTACCCCGGATGATTCGGGGCTCTGGACGCCCGAGTTATCCGGGGTAACTCGGGTCCAGGGTAAGTCGGGTTTGGATTCCCGAAAAAGGAACACGAGTTATCCCTGACCCGAGCTACCCCGGATGATTCGGGGCTCTGGACGCCCGAGTTATCCGGGGTAACTCGGGTCCGGGGTAAGTCGGGTTTGGATTCCCGAAAAAGAACCCGAGTTACCCTGACCCGAGTTACCCTCTCTGGACGCCCGAGTTATCCGGGGTAACTCGGGTCCGGGGTAACTCGATTCCCGAAAAAGGAACCCGAGTTATGACCCGAGTCCCCGGATGATTCGGGGCTCTGGACGCCCGAGTTATCCGGGGTAACTCGGGTCCGGGGTAAGTCGGGTTTGGATTCCCGAAAAAGGAACCCGAGTTATCCCTCACCCGAGTTACCCCGGATGATTCGGGCTCTGGACGCCCGAGTTATCCGGGGTAACTCGGGTCCGGGGTAAGTCGGGTTTGGATTCCCGAAAAAGGAACCCGAGTTATCCCTCACCCGAGTTACCCCGGATGATTCGGGGCTCTGGACGCCCGAGTTATCCGGGGTAACTCGGGTCCGGGGTAAGTCGGGTTTGGATTCCCGAAAAAGGAACCCGAGTTATCCCTGACCCGAGTTACCCCGGATGATTCGGGGCTCTGGACGCCCGAGTTATCCGGGGTAACTCGGGTCCGGGGTAAGTCGGGTTTGGATTCCCGAAAAAGGAACCCGAGTTATCCCTGACCCGAGTTACCCCGGATGATTCGGGGCTCTGGACGCCCGAGTTATCCGGGGTAACTCGGGTCCGGGTAAGTCGGGTTTGGATTCCCGAAAAAGGAACCCGAGTTATCCCTCACCCGAGGGATGATTCGGGCTCTGGACGCCGAGTTATCCGGGGTAACTCGGGTCCGGGGTAAGTCGGGTTTGGATTCCCGAAAAAGGAACCCGAGTTATCCCTCACCCGAGTTACCCCGGATGATTCGGGGCTCTGGACGCCCGAGTTATCCGGGGTAACTCGGGTCCAGGGTAAGTCGGGTTTGGATTCCCGAAAAAGGAACCCGAGTTATCCCTCACCCGAGTTACCCCGGATGATTCGGGGCTCCGACGAACCGTGGACGATCGTGGACCCCGTGGAGGCGAGCGTCGGGGAGCGCGGTCGGGAGGCCCTGGCCAGCCAGGTCCAGCTGTGGCACGCCGCGGCCTCTCCTCCCTTTCTCCTCTCCCGCACGCCTCCGTGCGCCCGCAGCGCGAACTCCAGACAGAATCCAATCCGGTCCCTTCCACCTCTCATCCTCCTTCGAGCACACGCAGGAGTGACCCTCTCCCTCTCTCCCTCTCTCCCTCCCTCCTCCTTCGAGCACACGCCGCGGCCTCCCCCTCTCCCTCTCCCGCACGCCTCCGTGCGCCCGCAGCGCGAACTCCAGGCAGAACCCAATCCGGCCCCTTCCACCAGCGAAGGATTGCAAAAAAACGAAAGACTGCCAAACAAAAAAACGCTCTACGAAGGATGGCAAACAAAAACGAAGGGTTTTTTTTTGCAATCCTTCCTGCAATCCCTCCCTCGAGCACGCGCAGGAGCGACCCTGGGCAAGAGTGGCCCTCTGGTGCGCGGCTTTCTGGGGGGCGCGGGGTGGCCAAACCCGGGCGCGCACGCCGCTGCTGCCGCCTCGCGTGCAGCGATCGGGGGGCCCCGCTGCACGTCGGTCGCACGAAGCAGGCAGAAACATGAAGTAGGACGGCGGATACACCTTGCGAAATGCTTTAGAAATCATGGGTTAAGAAATTCATAGTCTCAGAACTTGAATAAAACACCAAAATTTCCATTCAAATCTTAGGATTTACATTGAAACGTTAAGAATAATCGAGACTCTGGCCGAAAACTTAGGTTTTCTTAAGCATCGCCTAAGGTGTATAGTAGATTGGGTCCAGGTCTTCCCAGAGAACCACAAACACACAGCAAAAGCATGTCGGCTCTTGAAGTAGGAAGGCGCTTGAAGCAGATTGGGATCTGGAGATCAAAAAATACCTGCTTTCAACGACCGGCGTCTATTGGGCCCGCGTCAGAGGTCACTCCGGCCAACGGCCACTCGTGCGTCTAGTGGACTCCTCGAGTCGGCGCAACGACGAGGAGCCCCCGGGGCTCCATACGACAGCCATGACGCAGCTGGGCTCTGGGCATTTGCCATGGGGCCCGCGAGCGCGTGCAAGTATATAACCGCGACAAGTTTTTATACCCCCTCAATAATGGAATCGAATTATTCTCTCGACGCCATTATTGAGGACCAGAGCCCCACCAATGATAGAAAATACTTACTTACCCGCGGCACCCGCCGCACAACAACGACGACGACGACGACGAGATGAGAGAGGAGATTGTGAGAAACGCCTTCGGCGAATAATGTGCCGATCTATATTGCAATCCTCCTGCAAACGTGCTCAAAGCTCTTGTCGCGCAGGGTAGCCCAGGGGGCATTCTTCCCTGGGAGAAATGACCCCCCAACATGATCCAGCACGGCTAACATTCGTGGGAAAAGAACCTCCGCCGCGACGACGACGAATACGACGACTACGAACGACGAGGAGGGGGGAAAAGGAGGAGGAGAAGAAAGAGGAGGAGGAGGAGGAGAAGGAGGAGGAGGAGAAGGAGGAAGAGGAGGAGGAGGAGGAGGAGCAGGAGGAGGAGGAGCAGGAGCGACCGTGGCTGCGACGGGTTTGTGCGGCGCCTCCGCGGGACGGGGCGGGCTCACGACATGAGCCTGCCTTTGGCGGTGAGGTGGGCAAGCCGGCACTTGCGGTACTCGTCGGGCGGGCCGAACCTCTTGATCTCGATGTGGTGGTAATGGGCGAGGATTCGGTCGGGCATGTCCCCCTACACGGGGATTTTGGAGGAAAAATGAAAATTACCCCCAAAATGCTTCAAAAATATGCCACAATGGTCCAAAAATCGTCCCTGGACTGTTTTTGTACTATTTTTGAAAATGCCCCCCAGGAGAGGGACAGGCCCGACTTAAGGCGAGGACTGTGTGGAGCGGACGGCAGCGGCCATCGAGCGTTCGGCGCCCTCCCCGGCGCAGCTCGCGGTGAGGCCCAGGGCGAGCCGCTCAAGCACGGCGTCGTGGGGGCGCTGTCGCGGAGGGGCAGCCCCGTGCAGGAGCCCTGGGCACTGCACGTGGTGGCCGATCTCGTCCTCGGCGTCCAGGCAGCCCCACATGCACGGGAGCCGAACAGGAAGTACATGCATACGACAGCTCGTGCGCCATCCCCCCGCGAGCGTGCGGAACACGACCCAGCGCCACGCAGGGGGGCACCTTCATCAGCACCACCTTCAGCGCTCGCCACCTCTGCAGCAAGCCGCCAGTTACAGCATGAGCACCGAGCCAGGCCGTCAGCCGCTTCATGATGGTGGGGTTCAATCTGTCGGGGAGCCATGTCGCTTGCAGGGCACGCGTGAAGAACCTCTGAGGGCGAGGACGCCGACCAGCCGCCAGCGAGGACGTCGCCACGCGCATCGCAGGAGGAGCAGGAGGAGGAGGAGGAGCAGGAGGAGGAGGGACGAGTTTGTTCACCGCCGAGAGAAACGGGGGGGGGGGGGGCAAACCAAGGACTGACCGAGGTTATTCACTGGCCTAAAAGACGAGGCTCGTCTTCTGGCAAAGCCTCACGCACATGCTGAGCCACTGTTGTGCACACAGTCTCGTGCACGCGCAGGGTCTTCCGGAACCCTGGCGGAGGTCCTGGCAGCCAACGAAGAGGTGCAGGGTCAAACGACGAGAGCGTTACTTTTCTGCTCAGTGACCGGCTCAACTCGGACTGCTCGATGCCGCCCGCGGCGCCAGGCAAGGAATTCGCATGCTCGTGATGCGCGCTGCGACATTTTGGACGCCCGAGTTATCCAGGGGAACTCGGGTCCGGGGTAACTCGGGTTTGGGTTCCCGAAAAACGAACCCGAGTTAGCCCTGACCCGAGTTACCCCTGATACTTTTAGGGCTCTGGACGCCCGAGCTATCCGGGGTAGCTCGGGTCCGGTCCGGGGTAACTCGGGTTCGGATTCCCGAAAAAGGAACCCGAGTTATCCCTGACCCGAGTTACCCCTGATGATTCGGGGCTCTGAACATTGTCGCCGCGCACCGCGAGTGCACAAGACGAGGCCACGCACTGTGCAGCCATCGCGCGGCCTCGAGGAACGCCGGCAGAGAGCGACCCCACGCGGGGCTCCTCCGGCCACGGCGGGCCCCGGCGGCGAGCGGGCTCCCTGGCCTAACTGGATTTGGGCACCTGGCGGCGCCAAACACGAGAGCCCCTCCCGAGTGGGGACGCCCGAGCCCCAAGTCGTGTCTCTTCCAGCGTCTAGACAGCCAACACCGGGGTCGCTCCACAGCTAATTACGCCAATTCACGGGGCGAGCTGCCGTGCCGGCAGCTGCGCGAACCCATCGTGCCGCGGTCCGAGCCGACTTGCCCTCGCTTCTATTCCGAAAAGAGCATGCACGAATTCCGTGGCCTCTTCCTTCACTTCACTCAGAGCCACCGCCCGGCAAATTCACCGACCCCTGCTCATGCCTGCTGGGATGGCAAGGCGCGTGAGGTGTTTGGCTGTCCCCCTCCCCCCGTGTTCCCTCTCCCCGAGGGTCTCAAACCTCGTGTGCAGGGGGGGCGGCGATGAGCTCCCCAACGCATCTCCCCAACGAGGTCACCCAAATTGTCCACCAGACCTCGGAAGCCTCCAACATGGCTCAAGATGAATCCAATGTGGCGCAGGATAGGCCCAAGATGTCTTGAAGTCTGCCCAACCCCAAGAGGATCCACACGATGGCCGCACACTGAGATAGCTCGACGATGGCCACGGGGACTCTCGACGCAGCTCCCGAGGGGCAAAAACCGTCGAACACACAGCATGGTTTCTGTCAATTTCGGCACGCTAATCGTTCCTCCTTCAGATGGGCATCCGAGGCATTCAAACTGTCTCAAGATGGGCCGCGAACGCCTCAAGAGAGCCCAACAAGGCCCCAAGAGGAGCCCAGCAGGCCCCTAGAGCCCCACCCAGGTTGGCCACCATCGGCCTCCGTGACCCTCCAACACAGCTCCAAGGGACCCCTTGAGGGCACCGAACATCACAATCGCCAAAACGAGGGTCCCGAGAAAAGCCGTAATTAGAGGGCTCCAGAACCAAGCCCGGCCCCTACTAATCCGATTCCGGAAACCCGATTCGGCAGGCTTCCACCGGCCTTTCCACCAGCTTCCGCCGAGGGCGAGGTGGCGGCGAAGGCGAGACCCTTTTCTGGAAAACGCCACACACACACACTTGCTCCCACATCAACCACGAGCCACCACGATGATTCGAGGGCAGCGGTGCGCCAGCACGGGTGCACCAGGCAGGCCCAGGGTCGCTGGACGGCCCATCTGCCACAGGCTTGCCAGCACGCGACACCTGCTGGCACGCCCCACATCAGAGAGGCCCCGTAGAGCCCCGAGGAGGCCCCGAGAGGCACCCGGGAGGCTCCCGCACGCCTCCAGAAGAGGTCGGGCGCAAAGCCCGCCGTGACCGTTGCCCGCTCGAACGCCCACGCAGCCCCGGGGCCGCCCAAGTTGGGCGGCGCGCGTGCTCCTCGCACCGCTCGCCCTGGAAGTCCTCCTCCTCCTCCTCCTCCTCCTCCTTCCCCGCTTCCTCCTCCTCCTCCTCCTCCTCCCTCCTCCCTCCTCCCCTCCTCCTCCTCCCTCCTCCTCCTCCTCCTTCCTCCTCCTCCTCCTCCTCCTCCCTCCTCCTCCTCCTCCACTTCCTCCTCCTCCTCCGCTTCCTCCTCCTCCTCCTCCTCCTCCTCCTCCTCCTCCTCCTCACTGCGAGGGTCTTCAGGCCAGGGCTCCCCATGCCCCGTCGGCTACTTCGTCGAGAAACTCTTCGGGTTTTCGAGTGGCTTCTCCTCCTCCTCCTCGAGCCAGGGCGCGGGGACGAGAACACAGTCATGAAATGCGCGGTTCCGCCACATCTCGTTCTCCCCCTCCTCCACCTCCTCCTCCAAGTCCGCCGCGTGTTCCTCCCTGGGGCTCTGCTTCCTGCCAGCCGCCCCACCTTGCCTCCTGCACCTCGCGCGCTCGATCCTGCTCCCGCTGTCAATTATTCCCCAAGGCCTCCCCGCCTCCCCTCCTCCTCCTCTTCCTCCTCCTCTTCCTCCTCTCCTCCTCCTCCTCCTCCTCCGCCCTCCTCCTCCCTCTTCCGCCCTCCTCCTCCCTCCTCCGCCCTCCTCCTCCCTCCTCCTCCCTTCTCCTCCATCCTCCTCCCTCCTCCTCCCTCCTCCAGCCTCTCCTCCGCCTTCTCCTTTGGCCGTGGGGGGGTCGGCAGAACTACGAAACCCTATAGGATTGCGTGGGGCAAACGCTGCCAATCAAGCAGGGCAAGATCGCGCCGCTGTGACGTATGCAGAAAGCTTCGAACACCGATCGCCACGCCATCGCCTTGCACGTACACTTTGCGCCAACGGGCCAAGGCATGGGCAGATGAGGAAGACGTCAGAGGAAAGGGGATGACAAAGGAGGAAGACGTCAGAGGAGCACATGTGGAATTTGGCTGGTCGGGGGAGGGCCGAGAGGAAAGGAGTGAACCCATGCTGGCGATAACGAGGCGTGAGGAAGAAGTGAAAGAGAAGCAGCTGTGCAGGCCACAGCGGGCACGCGTGTGCCAGCCCCGGGCTCTGCAGTGATCATGACCAGCTGGCCGTGAGACTCGACTGCAAGCCAGCAACACTCGCAGAAGCCAGAAACAACTGCACGCCGAACTCGGTCGGGTTCTGCTGCCGTGCTGTCTCCGCAACGAATTGACGAATTCGGTGGCCTACCTACCGCGCTGATCACACATCTCTGTGCAGACTCAATTGTCTCAGCTCCGGCACTTTCCTCCCGAGCTCTGAAATTGAGATGGCCTCTCGCAGACGCAGCTGCGACGTCCGTAGCCACATCAGCAAGCTGGCACACGCCGCCCCTCGCAGGCGCCAGGATATTCTGTGAGGGCACCCCAATTTCTCGCCTGCAGGCACCTTCCCTGAGGAAGCCAGCATAATCCTGCGGTCCACAAGGCAAGAACACGGACACGCAAGGCCTGGTGGTAAAAGACACATTCCTCGGACAGCATTCCTCGGACAGCCTGGCATGCTAAGAGCTTGGCCCCATCAGCTGATATAGCTTGCCGTCGGTGCACGTGGCGGCGCTTCATGTCAAAAAATCTGGATCTCCGTGGGCCACGCCAGCAGAGACATTGTCGGGATTGCCATCGGAGACCTTGCTTGTGCCATTGACTCTGGCAGCAGCCTTCAGCGTCATGACTGTATGATTGATACTGTCTCCGACGCTGCCGAGGGCCTTGGATGCGACAATCAAGCCCGCGCCCCATCCGATGGTAACGCAGAGCGCATAGCAAGTTATCAGGAAGACCACGATCTTCCCTCCATCCGACTTCACCTCGACTCCCTGCGGCACCAGGGAAGGTGACTGCGCAAGGACACTCATCGCGCTCAGCCAGCCGTCGCCAAAGCTCCAGCCCTCAGTCGCCGCCAAGATGACGCCCATAGGCACAGCGGCAGCAACGCACACGATGGGCATGACGAGCGCGTAAAACACGACTGTAAACCTCACCGCCTTCAAGCGCCCAGCGGCCTTGCCCCCCAGCGCTTCACAACAGGTGTCAGTGAACTCCAGGCCACCCAGCACAGCAATCAAGAAACCAAAGTACCCAACGCCCACGCACGAGACGATGAAGTCGAGGATCTTTCCACCCATTGAAGAGGGCACGTTCGTTGAGAGGGGGATGCCTGTAATGTTACCAGCTACGTACAGTAAGCTATCGGTAAAGGAGCCCCACCCCTCTGCGGTCTGGAGTAGCAGGCCCAACCCTGCGGTCAGCGGGAGAACAGCCAGTGGAACGATAACCAGGACAACGATGGTAAAATTGACGCTCTTGTCGAGGAGGCGATCGCCCTTGATCACCGTCATCTTGCTCAACAGATCGGCCAGTTGGCCCAAGGCCGGCAGAAGCAGGCAGACTCCAACAGTCCAGCCAAGTGTGATCCCAACGGCAAGAAACGCGTTCAGCAGGATCACGACCTTGCCACTGTCTGTGAGCCTGTGATCCAGAGGCGGCGCGAGCGACGGTGTGTGACTCAAGGTTCCAAGGCATCGCAGAAAGCTATCGCCATAGGTCCAGTCTTCCGTCACCATCAATACGGAGCCGATCGCAGCAGAGATTGCCACGCATACCAGCGGCCAAAGAACAAGCACAAAGAGGCACACGGTCAGAATGCTCGACAAACTCGGGTGCCGGTCCTTGTGCAGGGGCAAATGCGCAGCATGTAGTGACGACTTCGTCGCACCGCAGAACGGCAACAGACCAATGATAGAAAGACCCCAGCCTAACGCGCCAAATCCCACTATGGACACAACGGTGTCGATGACTGTGCCGCCTGCGGTTGCGGGCACGACAGCCGTCAGGGGGACGAGGACCAGATTGCCCCCGACGTAAAGTATGCCGTCTATAGCTCTCCAGTCCTCTGCACCTGCCAGGATGACGCCCATGACGGCGGACACTACCAAATACAATGCAGGCATAACGAGGAACAGGACCAGACCGTGGAAGAGGGCATGGACGAGCAGAAGCCTGGCCAGGGCCATGAGCAGGGGGCCACATGCGGACCCTACCCCTGCCCCCCACGATCTCTGAGGGGGAGGGTGGGGTTCACTTCATTCGGGAGCTCCCGAGCGAAGTGAACCCCACCCCCCCCCCTCAGAGATCGTGGGGGGTGGGGGTGGGGTTCGCATGTGGCCCCCTCATGAGCGCCCGGCTGCTCCGCGCAGGCCAGAACTGCGCGGGGGGCCGCGGCAGCCCGGCGGATATGCCCCCAGGCCCGTCGGGAGCTCGCGGGGGGGGCGAGGGGCCGAGGCAGGCGGGCGCCCCCGGGGCGGGAGGCCGCGCCTCTCGAGCCGGAGGCTACAGCGCCTCGAGCGGCTGGCTCGAGGCAAGCGCCTCGAGTCCGATGGTGGGCGCCCGGGCCGCGGGAGCTCCGCTTTTCGGGTCGGGCGAAAGGGGGGGATAGCAAAGGGGGGGTTTGAGAATCAGCTCACGTAGCTGATTTTCCCGGCGCCTCCCGGCGCCGGAGGCGGCTATGTATCGAGGAATGGGCCCCTCGGTGAGGCCGAAACCAGCTGCATGCAGCAAATTTCGTAACCCCCCCTTTCCCAATCCCCCCCTTTCGCCCGGCCCGAGCTTTGAGGGGGATCGGCCAGAACTGAGTTGTCCCCAGCTGGCTTTTTTGTCGTAGAGGCTGCGGAGAAGAGGGACAGACAAATAACGCTCGTAGATCAACGGGGCGTTCTACATGATTCATGATTTCGAGATTCGACGGAAGGTCAATCCTTGGGTAAATCGATTCTGTAGTAGATCCCCTACTCGAACTTTGGAGGGGATCGACTACAGAATTGCTCTACCTCAAGCTTGTCGCTCTCGTCGAAAAAACGAATAAAGAGACCGAGTGCTCGTAGATCTAAGGAAGGTTCTACATGTTTGGGAGATTCGACGGCACACATACCATTGGGGCACTGTCAAGCCGCATAGAGAGGATGCGCGGGAAGGGAGGCAAAAGGTCTCGGAGGGCCATGCTGGCGTCTTTCGAGGGCGAGGTGGGCCAGCGACAGCCGCTCGTCCCTGCTGTGCGGGTTGACTGCAGATCGACTGTGTAGTCGATCCCCTATACTGGAGCGCTGGGACAGGGGGAGAGCCGGAAGCGGGCACGCCTCCGGGCAACGCCCTCGGCGAGGCCAGCGCGCCGGCCTCTCGGAGAGGCTGCTTCCCGCCGCGCCGCCGCCGCCGAGGGCGCGAGAGCCACGCTCCGCTCACGGCGCGGCCGCCCCGCCACGACGCCGCGCTCGTCGTCGCCGTCGTCGTCGTCGCCACCGCGCTCGTCGTCGTCGTCGTCGTCGTCGTCGTCGTCGTCGTCGTCGTCGTCGTCGTCGTCGTCGTCGTCGTCGTCGTCGTCGTCGTCGTGGTCGTCGTGGTCGT
>CAUYUJ010006069.1:168224-238224 GCA_963575745.1 Prorocentrum cordatum | reverse complement strand
AGGAGGAGGAGGAGGGGAGGGGGAGGAGGAGGAGGAGGAGGAGGAGAGGAGGAGGAGGAGGAGGAGGAGGAGGAGGAGGGAGGAGGAGGAGGAGGAGTGAGGAGGAGGAGGAGGAGGAGGAGGAGGTAGGAGGAGGAGGAGAGGAGGAGGAGGAGGCGGAGAGGGAGGGGAGGAGGAGGAGGGAGAGGGAGGAGGAGGAGGAGGAGGAGGAGGGAGGAGGAGGAGGAGGAGGAGGAGGAAGAGAGGAGAGGAGGAGGAGGGGAGGGAGGAGGAGGAGGATGGAGGGGGAGGAGGAGGAGGAGGAGGAGGAGGAGGAGGAGGAGGAGGAGGAGGAGGAGGAGGAAGAGGAAGAGGAGGAAGAATGGGTGGCCCGGCGATCGCAGCACTGGGGAGAAGTTGGTGACCACGATGGAAACCACCGCCTCCGCAAGTTCACATAAAAAATCCAGGACGGGCGGAATTCCGTATTTGTGGGGCAGCGTTTCCCACTTGCGCTCATGGCCCATTCGGCACCGCGCGCAGCTCAAGCAATTACGTGCGCCAGTACTTCAAAACTTACCCTGGCAATGCACCTTGAAAGCAGCAAAAAGTGTCATGAGAGGCCTGTGGAACCTGCAGGAGATGTGGGACTATCGAGGCCTGCAATATCAGATGGAGCTGTGAAACCTGTGGGACCTATGGGACATGCGGGACCTGCGGGACCTGTGGGACCTGCGGGACTTGCGGAACTTCCGAGACCCGCGAACCCTCCGGGGCCTGTAGGACCTCTGGGACTTGTCGGACCTCTGGGACAAACGAGCCCTGCTGGAGCTGTGGGACCTGTGGGACCTCGACTTGTGGGACCTGCGGGGCCAAAGAGACCTGCGAGACCTGTGGGATTTGTGCGGTCAATGGGAAATGCGGAACCTGTGGGGCCTGTGGGACATGAGAAACCTGTGAGACCTGTGGGACCTGTGGGGCCTGTGGGGCATGTGGGACCTGTGGGACATGTGCGGCCTGTAACACTTGCGAGACCCGTGGGACTTGTGGCACTGGTGGGACCCCTTGGACCTGTGAGACCCGTGGGACCTGTGTGGTCCGTGAGAACCTGTGGGACCTGTGAGACCTGCTGGACCTGTGGGTCCAGAGGGACCTGTGGGACCCGCTGTGTCTGTAGGAAATGTAAGACCTTGGGGGCGTGTAGGACATGTGTGTTCTGTGGGATCAGTGGGGCCTGTGGGACTTGCGCGGCCTGCGAGACTTCTTGGAACTGTGGGACCTGTCGGGCATGTGGGTCCTGTGAGACCTGATGGGCCTGCAGGATCAACGAGACCTGCGTGAACTGCGGGGCCTGTGGGACCTGTGGGCGTTGTGGGAGCGGTGGGACATGTGGAACCTGTGGGACCTCTAGGATTCATGGGACATGTGAGAACGATGGGATTTGTTGGACCAATGGGACGTGTGGGGCCTGCGAGACCTTCCAGACTTGCGAGGCCTGCGGCGCCTGCAAGATTTGTTGGACCTGCGGGACCTGTGGGATATGTGGGATACGCGGGACATGCGGGGCTTGTGAGACTTGCGACAGCTGTGAGCCTTGGAGGAGTTGTGGGACCCGTGGGACCCGTGGGACCTATGGGAACTGTGGGACCAGTGGGACCTGCAAGGCCTGACAGACGTGCGAGACCTGTGAGACATGTGGGACCTGCGGGGACTGCAAGACCTGCGCGACCTGCGAGATCTGCGAGACCTGTGGGCCATGTGGGAACTGTGGGACCTGTGGGGCCTGTCAGATATTTGAATCCTGTGGGACCTGCGACCGCCGAGAAGCAAACTAAGGCCCTGAATTGTGGGACCGCCGGGCACCCAAATAAGGACCTTATTTGGTACCCGGGGAACTCCTTATTAAATTTCGTGGATCGACAGATGTCTCGTGCCTTGGCACCATCGAGGCCCCCAGAGGGGGATTTATCAAGGAACCCGAAGGTTCCTTACGTCCACCATGTTTTCTTGGAGCGGGGGGACCCAAAATTCAAACTCCCCAGAGTGACCGTCGGGGGCCCTCAACTAGCCACCCCACTTGGAAACGCGACGCAACTGTTCAGCCGAGACCTGAACGCGACTCTGATGCCGTCACCGCCGCACCTGCACTGCATCCGCTAATCCGCAAGCAAGCCCAAGAAACAGGCCATGGAGGCGAGCAGAACCCCAGACGGCACCAGCTGACACCCAGGGGAGCTCACGACGGCCCACGATGGCCCCGAAGTGTTCCACTGAGCCAGAGAACGGCCCAAGAGTGCCCCAAAAGGCCCCCAAGACAACCCAACAGGACCTCGTGACAAGCCCAATGCGGCCTGAGAGTAACCCGTGAGAGACCAAAGAGAGGCAAGAACAACGGACGCAGAATGGGGACTCACGACGGGGGGGCGGAAGAGTGGGGGGGACGACAACGAAAACGAAGGAGTGCGCCCCGAAACGACGTGGATCAGCGTGTCACATGTTGCGGCCATTGCACGGGCATGGGCGACGATCTGTCGCGTAGTACGGTTTTCTTGGCGATGCTCTAGAGCTCACCGCGCCGAAACATGCGCAATCGCAAAGCGCGGGACGTGCTGCGAACAAATCGGCATAACGCGAGCGCCTGGTTCTTCACACGCAACCGCAGTGCGTATGACTTGTCCACGAAGTCGCGCTCTCCACGAGACGACCGGGCTCTCCATTTTGAGATGCGCGCAGTGAGAAAACTCAAAGCAAACAATGCGATGAGAGGGAAGGGCAGGGCAAAGGGAAGAGGCCGGGCGAAAGGCGAACCACAAATGATCACCGCCCAAACGAACGTGGCAAGCGCAAGCGCTGAACACAACAGAAAGAACGACATTCCTATGTTTTGGCGCGTCGCCTAGAAGGGAAGCGGGGCGGGGAGGGCGATACCACAGGAGGAACAAACTTGGCGGCATGCTAGACACTACATGAGGCCTCGCCACGCGGAGGCGCTCTGCCCGCATGAACGAGCGCATCGTCGCCCAAAATCGGCGCAATCACGCCGCGCGAAGCATCGCTGCGCGGGGGCAATCCGCCCATGCAAGACATGCGCAGCTAACATGCGAAACTGGCGTTACGCGCCGCCTTAACCATAGTGCTGCAATGCCGCAGCGACCACATTTCTACTACCACGACCTCCCCTGATCAGCGCGCGCATGGGTTGTGGCAAAGGGGCCCCGCCGCGCGCGATCCACACTCAGCCTCGCAAAAGCACATTGAAGGGAATCTCCACGGGAAAACCGCCGCAAGTGGCCAGGCTGCAACCTTTCGAAGGAGCGTTGCGTCAAACCCGCAACACTCGCCAACGACAGCCGCAACGCAGAAACGACCGACAAAAAACAGAATTTAAATGACGTCCAAAACTTCGGGTTGCGGTGGTTTCTTGCGCGGTCAGTGGGGGCAGGAGCGAGACGGGAGAGCAACGGGGGAGACAGCAGACAGGGCCTGGTGGCGTTACTCCTCCTTCGCGCTGCTTCCGCTGCCATCGCGGCTGTCTTGGCCGCTTCCCAAACCGTGTTGGCCCACTGGGTCAATCAATGCAACGTGTCCTCGACACCCCACGGAGCTCCGCAGAGGCATTCACGGAAATAGCGGATGGGCAGGACTCAGCGACCCGATGTGCAGATGCGCGGTGAGAGTGACATGTCAACAAAGGCAGCAGGATCAGTCGATTGCCAAGGTCATCACGCAAAGCCGCATCAGCAATCGGGAACCAGAACATCCGCCTCGAAATCAAGAGCAAGTTTGTTCTACCCCCCCCGCCCTGCCGCCACAATGTCAATGTTCAGCGACGCGCGCAGTGCGGCCAGCGGTGTCCGAAGAAACATGTCAAAAACACCAACTTCGACGCTGACATTCAACTGTGGGGTGCGGGGGCGCCGCCAAGTTGCGGAAACGAGTTGCTTTTGATTTCGAGGAGGGTTGTTGAATAACACAGAACGGCCTGACCAAACACTTCCGGAGGTGAGCTCCAAACATGTATGTCATGTTTATGCTTTATGCGCTTCTTCGGCATCCCGCGCGGCCGGCGTACTGCTGCGGCGTGCAACCAGGCTGACCAGACCAGCCAATCGGCGGCGAGCCCGGGGGGGAGTGAGAAGTGGAGGGCCTCCTCGGAAGGCTCGGAAGACTCTGGGCCTTTTGAACAGTTTCTAAGCCTTCCCCGAGGACGCAGAACACTTCTCAGAACCTGAGAAGCCCCGCCGCCTTCTGAGAGGGCCTCCTCCTCCTCGCCTCTCCCCCTCGCTCGCCGACGAACCAAGGGGAAGCCCGGAAAGGCCCGTCGCCGGCGGCCTCTGCCGCGGCTCCTTGGTGGGCGGCGCCAGCAGCGCTGCGCCCGCCCTGACCGGCGGCCCAGGGGCCGCCGCCGGCGGCACGAACCCCTCCTTCCAGGGCGGCAAGATCTGTACACGTCCACCGCAGGCCCATCATGCGTCCAGGAGCGGTGCACACTGAGAAGAGCCAGGACGAAGACCATCGGGTGAGGATGAAACGAGAATCTCTGAGATCCGGCGGCTCTGGAGGATCTCTCGAGCGCCGCGGCCTTCCCAGAGCGCTCCGGAACGCTCTGCGAGCGTTCCAGGACGCTCTGGAACGGCTTCATCCAAGTCCTAGCTCCTAGCCCCGTCCGACGTGCGACGCTCCCTGGCTCAGCCAGCGAAGCATATACACCCAGATCCGATATCTCGATTTTTGTTCCATACGGGGCCCCGGAAGTCTAGACCCACTCCCAGGGACTAGTTTTTCATCCTGAATCGTTTTTCGGTGGCCCCAGAGCGTGGCGAGGTCCTGTATCCTCCTCCTCCTCCTCCTCCTCCTCCTCCTCCTCCTCCTCCGCCTCCTTCTCTGTTTGCCTTCATCGATGACCGAGGCGCCTGGGGCATTCAAAGGACAGAAGGGCAACGACCCATGCACGATATTGGTAGCCTCACTCAGACTACCAGCCTGGGGCCAAAGGAGACTCTTCATCGGCGGCTGGCCGACGTGCTTCGCGGGGCTGAGCTTCAAACGCAAGGCGGGCCTCTTCGGGGCCGGCTAACGATTGCCTGCGGGGACGGGGGGCAGCCACTTCCCATTCGTCCAGCCCCTGTACCTGGCGGACCCACAGGGAAACTTCAGCTCGGACGCCCGCGTCTCCTGACGACCGAGTGTGATCGTGGGGGGCGCCCCCTCGGAGGGACGCCCCAATGGCGAGATGCCACCCCAGGCGTACCCCCCACCACAAAGACATGCAAACACTGTCTGGCTTTTGTCGGGCCCAAGCGGAAGCACCGAAGCCATGTAGACAGGTGCCTGCACCAGCGCATGGCCTTGCAGGGCTTGATATGTGCTGAGTTCTTCCTTCTCAGCGTCAGTGGGAGGTCTTCTCTGCCGCCGTGGTCGGCTGACTCGCGGCCTTCTGGCACTGGCGCCGCCCCCTTTGCCCGACCCCGCCACCAGCCCCCCCTCCAACGAAGGAAAGGGGAGAGAGTCGAAGGTCTCGCGCACGGCCATCATGACCTCTTGCGAAGCGGCCCACTAGGCTACCACCTTGGCCAGTTGGCCGATGGTTTCGAGCTGGCTCGTCGCAGGGGAGGCGTCTAGGTGCAGTGCGGCGCCAAGGCCAGCATAGTGGTCAGCAGCCTTGCTGCCCGACCATTCGCAGGACGATATTATGCCTTTTGATACCGATTCGAACGGCAGGTGGGCCTTCACCTTGATCGCCCTGCATATTGGAAGCTGTCTGTGGAATTCCTCCCAGCTATGTTATGTGAGGCTGGTGGCTTTACATCCCAACAACGGCTCATTAATATAATCCACAGTGCCGTGGCAGTCCGCGTAGAAGCGGCCATCAGTAGCGCCGCGTCCTCGCAGTCGCTGGTCACTTGGAAGCGGGCTAACTCCCAGGGGGCGGCCCGATACACATCAACGACAATGTGTTCGCCGTCCCCAAATCATGACCAGGCACCAGCCAGCTCGCCTGGCCATGGGAAACGTCGGGAAAAGGGCGGAGCCGTCCGTGAATACCTTCCCAGAGTGACCCCCCCTTCAGGCCGACGGATCCACGCAGCCTCGCCTCCGAGATCGAGAAGTGGCGAGAGACCAACTCATGGAGGAATGGCAAAAGACCCGAGGCCGCCTTCTCGGGGCCTTGGCCTGCGATTTGCATAATCGAGGCCGCCTTAAGAACCGAGGGTGGGATGGCCCGCCCTCTCTCTACTGCCCAATGGGAGCAATGGAACTACGGTGCCATAGTGTACCTACAGCTTTCGGGCACAGCGGGCAACGATCCGTCTGAGACTTGCCGCGCCTATACTGCTTGGCCCGGCGCCATTTTTGTTGGGCACTTAAAGACCGCAGGCTCTCCTTGTGTGGTCCGGTCCAGGTGCCGGAGATTCTTGCCTCCAGGAGATGAACCTGGGGCCGCCGAAAGATGGGTCGGACCCATGTTTGATCATCGTCTATCCTAACGAGCGCCATGACATTTGACAAGCTCTTGGCCGCGCGAGCAGCCATCCATTGGACCTGCTTGGGCCCAAGATTGCGAGGGTGCATCGACTTTCCTGTATCAGGTGCTATCGCGGCAGCCGGGGTGGCCGACCATCCAATCTGCTGCAACGTTCGAAGGCAAACGCGGGCTGGACTCGGCCTAACGGCCTGGCCGAGGTCAGCAGCTGCCGCGCTCAAGGATGCTGAGGGGAGGCCTTCCACGCCAAACCGCCCGTTCCCAAAGCCCCACAATCTGGCTATGATACAGTTTCTGCAGGTCCATGACCCTTCCCTTCTCGGATGGCGGCAAGCGTCAGTCTTGCCGAAGTGCCCTTCTTGCTCTTGTGCGGATGCTGTTGAGGGCGGCCCCTCTCAGGGGATGGAGCTGTCCCCCCCGAAAGACCCACCGCGGCAGCCCCCCAGAGGGCCGTCGCCTGAGGCCCCGCTCTCTGACTGCTGCCCACCTCGGCACCGCGCGTTTCAGCTTGAGCAGTTTCCAGTAACTCTTGAAGCCTTCCCCGATGCGCTTGGCCGCCGCGGTCATCACTCGCCTCTTGTTCGAGTGAGCAGTGCCGGGGGACTTCGCGGAGAAGGTGCGCGAGAAGAGCTGGTTGTGCCACATGCTGAATTAGTTATTGGCTAGCTCGATCAATGAAGCAATGTGGCGGGATGTCCATCTCAGAGAAGATGAGCTCCAGCCTCTCGAACCCGGCAGCCGGGACCTTGCCTGCCTCACGTCACTGTTGGGCAACCAAGTTCCGACTACCGATATGCTGGACATGCACATCATCTACCACATTACTGACCAGGACAGCAGGGAGTCTGTTAGCCAGGGAGATTGCGACCACCAAGGAACACCCTGCCAAAACTGTCCCACTGATCCAGAACACCGCGGAAATAACACTCTGGAGCGTAAGCGTCCTGGTCCTGATGACAGCTGGCTTGCCAAATCGAGAAGCCGAGTGGGCAAGCCAGTGTTTCTCCCCTTCTCAAACTGGTGGTCGTGGGAGATGCGGTGATAGAGCTTCGAGAGAACGAAGAACAACACGTCAGTGTCATAGTGACCTATCTAAGCGAACTGGTTGTACATGCTACACTCACAACCAGCAGCATCACACTCACCAGAAGTGCCCCAGAACTGCCAAACATTGTCAATTGTATTCCTGCTCCCGCTGCTTGCTGAGATCCGATCGGAGCCGCGCCCAACCGTCTCACCCAGTGAGAACCTTTGCCCTGCGTGGGCGAAGGTTCTCACTCTTTGGCTTGCAGTAAGCACAACCGCTGTGTGGAAGCATGGAGGCCTGGTGGGGGGCGCTTCCCAGAGCCTTGCTCATCCGACTGGGGATTGACCTGCTTGCGATCTTTGAAGTATATGTGGGCCGAACGATACCCTGAACGACCCCGAGTCCTGAGCCCAGGTTTGCCACTTCTTCCAACGCTTCCTAGACTCCCTGGAGATAACATCGCTAGCAACCTCAGACACCCCAAGGACTTGCTGTGCGAACTCACTCCCTCCAAGTTGGGAAACCTCTAGAAAAGAAACATGGACATCGAACTCCAGCTCATCAAACTCAGGACCCAGGAGGTCCTGATGTAGCTCCTCAAGGTAACCTACGGTGTCGTTCGGGCACCCAGCTCCGAAGCCCCTAGGATTGCCCCAGTACGCATTCACCCGTCCTACCAGACTGAGCAGTGACTTCCAAGACCGTAAGGTAGGGGTGCTGTTGGCATACCACTTCTTGTGGAGTATCTGATGGAGCTGCACTGGCACTCTCTGAACACCCTCTGCCCGACCACAATGCCGACCCCTTCTGCTGATCAAATACATCGATCTGATCGCACAGGTTGGCCTCCATATTCGTGAGACATTCCTTCCAAGCATCAGGACCACTCTGGCTCGGAAAGCTCACGCACACAGCCATTGGACCGCTTGGTCGGGAAGGGGGCCCAAGTGCTTCGGACATGCAGTCTAGTCAAGCTCCTGTTCCTCCTCCTCCTCCACCTCCTCCTCTTCTTATGATGCTTCTTATTAGTAATACTACAATTCCTCATATTATTGTTATATCTAGTCGTCTTATTCTACTTATTATTAATACTCTTATTCCTTTAAGTATTGCCAATAATTGTTAGTATGATGATGTGGATTCTTCTTATTCGTACCATTATTAGTATTCGTGTTATTTTTCTTTGTCTTCCTACTCCTCCCCCTCTTCCTCCTCCTCCTTTCCTCCGCCTCTATAGAGGCCGAGAACGGCAAAACACCTCCGCATTGATTCCCTACCTAGGCTCTGCCTAGAAGGGTTCTTACTCTCTAGCTTAAAGGGGCCGGGCACTGGAAAGCGCCCCGGGCGGTTCCCCCAGTCCCCGCCCCGCGGTTCCCCCAGTCTCCTGGGAGCTTTAGCTTTAGCTTAGCTTTAGTGTTAGCTTAGCTTTAGCTTAGCTGTAGCTTAGCTTTAGCTTAGCGTTTCGCTTAGCTTTTCGCTTACCATTTAGCTTAGCTTTAGCTTAGCTTTAGCTTAGTTTTAGCTTAGCTCTAGCTTAGCTCTAGCTTAGCTGTAGCTTAGCTTTAGCTTAGCTTTAGCTTAGCTTTAGCTTAGCTGTAACTTAGCTTTAGCTTAGCTGCTGCTCAGATTTAGCTTAGCTTTAGCTTAGCTTTAGCTTAGCTTTAGCTTAACTGTGGCTTAGCTTTAGCTTAGCTTTAGCTTTAGCTTAGCGTTACTGTTACTACTAATGCTGCTTTCCTAGGGGTTCCAACTCCTAGGTAGGGTCGCACTGGGATAATTTGTTTCTTCCATCACCGTGGGTCTCTGGGCACCGCTCCTGGGCCCCGGCTGGGCCTGCCCAGCCGCGGTGGACAGGTTTCTCTTACCTTCGCCTCGAAGAGATGGAAAAGAGCGGGGGACCGACCGTCCCGGCATTCCTATAGTCCTACCACGAAATTCCATACCTAGGCTCTGCCGTGAAGGGTTCTTACTCTCTTAGCTTAAAGGGGCCGGGCAGTGGAAAGCGCCCCGGGCGGTTCCAGTCCCCTGGGAGCGGTTCCCGCAGTCCCCTGGGAGCTTTAGCTTTAGCTTTCGCTTTCGTTTTCGCTTTAGCTTAGCTTTAGCTTAGCTTTAGCTTAGCGTTAGCCTAGTTTTAGCTTAGCTCTAGCTTAGCTTTAACTTTAGTTTTAGCTTTAGCTTAGCTTTAGCTTAGCTTTAGTGTTAGCTTAGCTTTAGCTTAGTTTTAGCTTAGCTTTAGCTTAGCTTTAGCTTAGCTTTAGCTTAGCTTTAGCTTAGCGTTAGCTTTAGCTTTAGCTTAGCTTTAGCTTAGCTTTAGCTTAGCTTTAGCTTAGCGTTTCGCTTAGCTTTAGCTTAGCTTCAGCTTAGCTTCAGCTTAGCTTTAGCTTAGCTTTAGTTTATCTTCAGCTTAGCTTCAGCTTAGCTTTAGCTTAGCTTCAGCTTAGCTTTAGCTTAGCTTTAGCTTAGCTTCAGCGTAGCTTTAGCTTAGCTTTACTGTTACTACCAGTGCTGCTTGCCTAGGGGCTCCAACTCCTAGGTAGGGTCGCACTGGGATAATGTTCTTAGAACCCAGAAATGTTCTAAGAACATTTCGTGTAAACCACAAAAAGATATTAGAACATTGTTTGGTGGGGCTATAGGGGAGCCAGGACGCTTCGCCACCGCTTGAGGAAAAGAGCGCGGGACCAACGACGGACCGACCAAAAACCAGCTCTCCTAGACGAAGCTGCGCGGCGTCAGAGGCGCGAGGGGGGCCCGCCCGCCGTGGGGCCCACGGCGCACGACTGCCGCCGGCCCGTGGACCCCTACAGTGAAAAGGAACTGGGCCACACAAATAAATGGACACAGATAACCAGATTCCCCATATTTCCCTACCTGGGCTCTGCCTAGAAGGGTTCTTACTCTCTTGGCTTCAAGGGGCCGGGCAATGGAAATCGCCCCGGGCGGTTCCCCCAGTCCCCTGGGAGCCAAGCAAAAGCAACAGCAAAGGTAAAAGCAAACGCGCGGTTCCCCCAGTTGCGCTCCCTGGGTGCCAAGCAAAAGCAAAGGCAAAAGTGAAGGCAAAAGCGAAGGCAAAGCAAAAGCATAGCATAGCATAGCATAGCATAGCGCAGCATAGCGCATAGCATAGCATAGCATAGCATAGCATAGCATAGCCTAGCCCAGCATAGCATTGCGCAGCATAGCATAGCATAGCATAGCATAGCATAGCAGCATAGCATAGCATAGCATAGCATAGCAGCACAGCATCCACTATTGCTGCTGCTATATATATATATATATGTATATATGTACTTATATGTGTGCGTGCGCACGTATGTTCCATGCATGTTGTAGATGTGTAATGTAGGTGTAGATGTAGATGTAGATGTGAGGTAGATGTAGATGTATGTGTAGTAGATGTAGCTGTAGGCTGTAGGTGTAGATGTAGATGTAGGTCTAGATGTAGATGTAGGTGTCGATGTAGATGTAGGTGTAGATATAGATGTAGATGTAAAGAACTCCCCAGTGCCCCGCCCTCATCTCCGTGCCTGCTTGCTTTTGCTGCTGTCTCGGCGACTTGCTGCCTGCTTCTGCTGCTGCTTCACTTACGGCGTGGCGTCGGCGGTTCTGGCGCTACTACTACTACTACTACTACTACTACGCTACTACTACTACTACTACTACTACTACTACTACTACTACTACTACTACTACTACTACTACTACTACTACTACTACTACTACTACTACTACTACTACTACTACTACTACTACTACTACTACTACTACTACTACTACTACTACTACTACTACTACTACTACTACTACTACTACTACTACTACTACTACTACTACTACTACTACTACTACTACTACTACTACTACTACTACCGCTACTGCTAGAACTACGACGATGAGGAGAAGGAGGAGGACGGCGTTTACCGCTCCTACGAATGTTGCTTTCCTAGAGGCTCCAACTCCTAGGTAGGGTCGCACTGAAATAATTTCCAATCGTTTTTTGGCTTTTCGTCTTCCCCCCCACTTCCCATATTTTCCCAGATTTCCCTGGGGATCGACGATGAAAAGTGTCTGTGTGTGTTTTTGCCCCTCCTGATACAGATCTCGCCGCCCCACCTTCGTGGGAGCCCGCGGGGCGGGCGGCGACGCGGCCGGGTCGTGCGGCGCCGGCGGCGGCGGCGCGGCCGGGAGGGGCGGGTCCGGGGCCGCCGGCGGCGGCGCGCCGCTGCCCTGGGCCTCTCAGACCCCCGACGTCATGGGCTTGCTCACAGCGTCGATCGTCGACCCCCGGTCGGGGAGCAAGGAACCCGACCCTGAGACCCCAGGACGTCTATCGATGTTTGGTGTGGGAGCATCACGCTCTCCAGAGAAACACCATCGAAACCCAAGAAACTCGGCACCCTGGAGGCAAGCAGGGTGTTTTTCTTGGCATGGGTCTCCACTGGTAATGCCAGAAGCACAAGACCCTGGGAGCTCCGCGCGGACATCTCGGATCGGCGCTGGGGGCCCACTGGCGGTGCCTCGGGCACCGCCCCTGGCGCGCTCCGCGCGCTAGGGAGGGGGGCCCAGCGCCGAGCTGAGAAAGTCGCGCGGACCTCTGGGGATAGTCGAGTTCGGGATCCAGGCGGGATAAGAAACTTTTCCCACGGAGATACCGATGCTAGGGTGTCTGGGTCGCTCGTCAAGCTCTGTCGTCAAGAGCCTCCATGGTCCTTCTAGGCGGCCTTTTTGGAGATGTGGAAAGCACGCAACTCCTGTGACAGACTATGGTGAAATGGTACATTGGTCCCTCTCGTGGAGCCTCTTTGGACATGTGGGGTGATCACAACTCCTGTGAAATAGTACGGTAAACTGGTACAGTGGATCCTCTCGGGGAGCTTCCCTGGAGGATTCGCGACAGTTGCCTTTTTCGAAAACAAGCGTCCTGCTGGAGACCTCGTCGAACAACTGATCGTCGCAAACTCAGCGAATCTTCGGAAATGTGAGCTTCGCCTGAGGCATACTTACAAAAATGGCATGTTCGCGACAATGCCTTTTACAAAAAACAGCGTCTTGCTTGAGACATCATTGAACCACGAATAATAGCGAATTCGGCAACTCTTCGAACCTGCGCGTTTCGCCTAAGACAGGCTCAAACTGATAGTACGGAGTGTCCATGGTGCTATGCATGAGATGAAGACCAGAGCTGCGTCTGGAACTTCTCAGGGGAGCGTAGAATTCGGCCTCCGCGCCTGCTCTGGCAACTGGACCAGCAGTCAACCCCGTGGACAAAGGGATACAAAGGGGAAATGCGTTAATATCCGGGGGATGCGGTTATGTTTATGTCACTGTTTGTTCCCCGACCCAAAGGTCTCCACCCATCCCCCCGGACCGGCTCCTCATCATCCTGAGCCGAGCTTGAGGGCCTCGAGGCTCGTGCCGGGCCCTCAAAGAGGCTGAAACCAGCGAAACACCGCCCTGGTTTCTTCGTGCCTCGAGGACTAGCTGCTCATTCGGGGGACCTTCTTGGAGCCACTCCCTCCACTCGAGCGTCGAAGCTGCGTCCAACGTCCGTCGACTCGAGTCGAACCTGAGTCGAACCCGAGTCGAACCTGAGTCGAACACTCGAGTCGCAGTGGAGCCCACCAGAGGCGTTAGATGAGCACCAGGACGCTCCCCCAAAGCGAGCATCGAACCAGGGGGTCCGGGCTGCGGGAGCCTGCGGGGCTGCGGGGGGCGGCGCGGCCGGCTCGCTCGGCGCCGCCTGCTCGCTCGGCGCGCCGTGGGCGGGGGCCGGCGGCGCGCCCGCGCCCAGGGCCTCTGCACGGGGGCCCAGGGAGCGGCCGTGCGGCAGGACGACGACGACGACGACGACGACGACGACGACGACGACGACGACAGCGACGACGACGACGACGACGACGACGACGGCGACGACGACGACGACGACGACGACGACGACGACGACGACGACGACGACGACGACGACGACGACGACGACGACGGCGGCGGCGGCGGCGGCGGAGGCGGAGGCGGCGGAGGCGGCGGCGGCGGCGGCGCTGGCTGGCTGGCTGGCTGGCTGGCTGGCTGGCTGGCTGGCTGGCTCGCTGACTGGCTGGCTGGCTGGCTGGCTGGCTGGCGGCTGGCTGGCTGGCTGGCTGGCTGGCTCGACTGGCTGGCTGGCTGGCTGGCTGGCCGGCTGGCCAGGCGGCAGATTCAGAGGCGGGCGGGGGAGGCCTCGCCACGCGAAGCGACGCCGTGCGAACGGCTGGACAGGGCGGTGCTTGGCTGCGGGGCACGGAAAGGGAGAACCCCCCCACAAACGGACAAGCCAAGCACAGGGGGGGAGTCCGAAGCGTGGGGGGGGGCGGGGCGCCCGAAGCCTCGAGCGCATGCGGGGGCGAAGGGACCTGGTACCACAGAGCGAATAGCTGCGAGCGTAGCCAGTGGGATTGAGAGGCGACTGGGCTGAAGAAACCTGGCTCAGCTGTCAGCCTACATCTTGCGCCCCTCTTCGTCTTGACGGACCCACGCAAATTATCCATAGCGTGCAAGGAGAAAGGGCCCCGGTCCCCCCCCAAAAAAGAGGCTCAAGCTAATAATATTAATAATAATAATGATAATGATAATAATAATCATAATAATAATAAGAATAAGAAGAAGAAGAAGAACACGACGAAGAAGACGAAGAAGAATACGAAGACTAACAGTTCTGCAGACGAGCGGCGGTGCTATCATCCTCGTCGATCCGTCCGTTGCCTGCTCATCCTCCGGCTCGCGGCCCGCCCACGGGAACCGCGAACCCGCCGCGAGCCCGCGACCACCGCCCGCGCCCCGAGCCCGTGGCCGGCGCCCGCGGCCCGCCTCCCGCGCCCGCGCCGACCTCTGCTCGCGGCCCCGCGCCCGCGACCCGGGCACGCAGGCCGCGCCTGCGACCCGCCTCTGCGACGTCACGCGCGCCAGGCCCGCGCCCGCGGCCGACCCGACCCGCACGCGGCCAGCCTGCGGTCCGCACGCGCCCGGGGGCCACGCCCGCGGCCCGTCCCCGCGCACCGCACCTGCGACGCCCGCGAGGCCCCTCCGCGACCCGCGTCCGCGGCCCGGCGCCCGCGCCGACGCGCGCCCGCGACTCGCCCGAGCCGCGTGCGACCTGCCTGCCACCAGGGCCCGCCGCAGGCGGCGCTTTTGACTGCGGAGTGTTGTCCGTGCTCCGCGCTCGTTGGCGGAGTCGCCCCGGAGCTGGTCGGTCTGGCGGGATCGGGCGCGGGCTGGGCGTCAGGAACTCACGTTCGACCCCTCGGCCGATGTCCGTGTCGCTCTCTCCTCCCCCTGGTTGTCGTGACCTCCTTCCTCTGAGCGGGGTGGTTCGAGTAGAGCTCGCAGGGAAACCATCAACACGGTAAGACAGGAACTGAAGGATAAGGACTCAAGGGAAGGTGATGCGCTGCAAAACGGAACATGTCTGCTGCCTGCCCCCGGGGAAAATAAAATACGGCATGAACAGAAACTGTCGCAGGTCCGCGCGGATATATTGCATCTGCGCTGGACCACCCTCCCTTGCGCGCTGAGGGAGCCAGGGGCGGCGCCAGAGGCGCCGCCAGGGGCTCCAGCGCCGATCCAAGAAATCCGCGCGAAACTCCGAAATGATATGCTAATGTTGTTGTTGTTGTTGTTGTTGTTGCTGTTGCTGTTGCTGTTGGTGTTGGTGTTGGTGTTGGTGTTGGTGTTGTTGTTGTTGTTGTTGTTGTTGTTGTTGTTGTTGTTGTTGTTGTTGTTGTTGTTGTTGTTGTTGTTGTTGTTGTTGTTCACCGAAGAACGATAGGGCCGCCGAATGGAGGAACGAAGTGCCTCAGGTGCAAACTGCCCCTCGTCATGGCGTCAACCCTGCGCCGTGGGCCGAACCGTGTGGAGCCAGACGGCAGCACCCCTTTCTCGTTTCCGCCAGCACGGGAAACGCCGCGTGCGTGAGCAGCGCTTCGGCTGTACAGTCAACGCGTATGAGAAGGATGCGCGATAAGGATGCAAGGGCCATTGAAAGGCCATGTCGACACTTTTCGAGCAGGGCGCGGCCAGCGAAAGCTGCCCAGGATGGGCCGAAGGGGCAAGGATGCAAGGGTAAGCTTGGACAGCTGCTCATCCTTACTCTGCGCTTTGACTGTATGGTTCCGCCCCCGCAGTGTCATCAAAGAACGGACGCCGAATTGCTGATCGTGAGTGGCAACGTGCGCTTACCGTGACATGAAGTGCAAGATGTATGTCGAGCAGGCTCGTGCTGTGACGACGTCGTCGCTGGATCGTCCAGCCTTGAGAAGGTCAGCGCTTGCGAGCGGGTGGAAGCTGTCGTCGGACATCAGGGACTCGGCGACAGACATCCTGTCCCGTCGGGCGGGCCCGGCCTGCTCAGGGAGCAGGAGAGCAAAGGGAGAAGGAGGAGGGGTGGGGAATAGGCGAAAGGAGGCGGGAAAAGGAGGCAGGAGGAGGAGCAGGAGGAGGAGGAGGAGGAGGAGGAGGAGGAGGAGGAGGAGGAGGAGGAGAAGGAGGAGGAGGAGGAGGAGGAGGAGGAGGAGAGACGAGGAGGGAGGAGGAGGAGAAGAAGAGACGAGGAGGGAGGAAGAAGGAGGAGGCGGAAGGAGGAGGGAGGAGGCGGGAGGACACGGGAAGAGGAAGAGGGAGGAGGGCGGAGGAGTTCTAGCGCGAAAGGGTCCTCGACCACCGGGAGCTCCAGCGCCCCTGGCGCAACCACTGCGAGCAGATATTCAGAGTTTGCCTGTCGGTTCGTCGCCTGGCCTCTGCAGGCCCCAGAGCCCTCGTCACGAAAGAGAACACCCCCCGCCGCAGGGGAAACCCGAAGGTACCGATACCGCTACTCCCAGAACCTCTCCTGGGGTGCGTTCTGACCAGAATTTCGAGGCGAGTCCAGCGGTGGCGACGAGGGCCTCCCAGGAGGCCCCCAAACTGCGAAAACGATGCAAGGGTAGCGGTATGGGTACCCTGTTCCTCCTCTGAGCCGCAGCCAGTGCTCCAGCCGCCGTGGGGCGTGACGAGCAAGGCCCTCGATGGGCCCTGAAGGGCGGGGCCAGCTGGTGCCCCAAAGGAGCCCGAAAAGGTCCCTGTGGGCCCTTTCTCTTCACCCCCCGAGTTGGATCCCCCCCCGTTACCACCCGCCCGAGATCCCCCAAACGACCTCACCGCACCGATATGTCACCGCACGGCTGCGGGACCCCTCCGAGGCCACAGCCGCCCGAGGCATCCTTGGAGAACGGCCAAAAAGCACCGGAGCTGCGCAGTCCGCCGACACTCCCGGCACGGTGTGCGCACCGCACCGCTTCGGCGGCCCCCGAGTCTGGGCAGCATGCGCCCGTGCCCTGCTGGGGTATCCCCCTCGGTGCAGTCGCCGTGGTGTGATCTTCTGTGTCCACCGTGCGGCCGTCGGGGGCGGCACATCGTGATGAGCTGCTCGCTCTTGCGACGCCGACGGTCAGGAACCTTTGCGTAGCAGGTCGCAGCGGCGGCCCCAGCGGCACGCTGTGCCCTGCGAGCGGACAGTGTGTCGCTCCGCTCCGCGGGGCGGGAGGCTCGGAAACGCTCGGGACTTTCACGCCCGGGGACCGCGAGGTGGATCGCGTGTCGCGCCGAAGCGTGGTGGGCCAGAGCCGGCGGAGCGACGCGCTAAACTCAACTCACCGACCGTGCACTGCAACTGCCACGGCCCAGCCCGTCGGCTGCGGAGGCGCCACCGCTGGCCCTACCGCCGTGCCGCTGCGCCACATGGTGGCAGTCTTTGCGCACCAGGTCTTCCGAGATCCGGGCGCTGCTCTTTCCTTTCGGCTGCCGACGCCTCCTCCTCCTCCTCCTCCTCCTCCTCCTCCTCCTCCTCCTCCTCCCCCTCCTCCCTCCTCGCCTCCTCCCCCCCCTCCCCCTCCTCCTCCTCCTCATCCTCCTCCTCCTCCCTCCTCCTCCTCCTCTCCTCCTCCTCCTCCTCCTCCTCCTCCTCCTCCTCTCCCCTCCTCATCCTCCTCCTCCTCCTCCTCCCATACTCGTCTCTCCTCTCCTCCTCCCTCCTCCTCCTCCTCCTCCTCCTCCTCCTCCTCCTCCTCCTCCTCCTCCTCCTCCCGCCCCGGGGCCCCCTTCTGATCGATGAGAGCAGCCGAACGGGCCCGATGCCGACCCCGCGGGGGGAATGGAGCCCGCTCGGCCGCCGAACGGGCTCGATCGCGAGCCCGCTGGGTGGCCAAACACGTGGGCTCCGACGCCGAGTGTGCTCAGAAGCGACCCCTCGGGCAAGACGAGGCCAGGCTCCGACGCCGAGTGTGCTCAGAAGCGACCCCTCGGGCAAGACGAGGCCAGAGCGACAGCATCGGACTGGGATACAGCGGCGACCTCCGAGATCTGGCGGCTCACGAGGATGTATCGGGCGCCACGGCTCCTTCCAGGACGCTCCAAAACGCTTTGAAGAGCGTTCCAGTCCCGGGCCCCCTCGATCGGGGGCGCTCGCATTCTTCTCAGGGCGACCGGAGGATTTCTCGGGCCACCGGGAAGTTGCGACTTCGTGCGGGATGTCCTCCAAAGCAAAGCCTCGGCCGGGTACCCAGTCGTGGGAGGTCGGGAATGCCAAGACCCAGGACCGATCGACGACGGAAGACCGCGGGCCGCTGGAAGAGCGACGATGCGTGGAGCGACCGCTTCGTAGAGTGCCGATCGGGACATGTTTTTCAAAGCCAGAGGGGGGGGTCAGGGTCCGCGTTCAAGATCGGCGTGCTCCGTCCGCCTTGCGCGCTGGTTTTGTTACGTCTTCGGGTCCAGGATCGGCCCGCGGCACACCTGCCAACGTTTGTCCGTTGCCGCTGATGTCTGCGATGCGGCTTGAGGTCTCACAGAAAGCCGCCTGCGGGACGCCCCCTTCCTGGGGTGACGTTCCGTGGTTTCACGTCGTGGTCGAGCCAGGGCCGACCAGGGGAGAACGGGGGAGAACGCCCGCGGCGCCCCAAATCGCACCCGAGGGCAGGGCAGAGTCCGTCGGCGTCAAATCGGGAAGTCGGATGGAGTCGAAGATGTGCGTCGGCACGGAGTCGGCCTCCTCCACTCGGGTCGGCTGCGACAGGATGCGCAACAGCGCCCCACGTGAGCCTCGGGCCGCCTCGGATCGCTGGGGCGTCAAGGCCGGATCGGACCGGACGGGCCGACATCGGCGTCGAACCGATCGATGAGGTAGAGATGCGCCGTGCGGGGTGCCCGGAGGAAGCGGGAGGCGGCGCAGGCGGGGCAGCGGCGCAGGGGGGGGGGGGTCGGTCCCCTCGGACGGCACTACGGAGCTCCCAATCGCCAGTACCGCCGGCAGCTGCCTCGGCGGGTGGTCCTCGCGGCGGCCCGCCATGGCCATGCTCCCTGCCCTCCATGCCTGTTCCTCCCTGCTCCTCACGTTCGCTCCTCCGACAGCCAAGGCGCCGCCGACGGCCCCTCGGCCGCCGCGGACTCCCTCGCGCAGGCACGGGTTATCCAGGACCTCGCGGTCAGCCAGTGACCCAGCGCACCTCCCAGCTTGCCCAGGAGCGGCCCATGGCCCTCCTCCTCCTCCTCCTCCTCCTCCTCCTCCTCCTCCGCCATCCCTCCTCCGCTATCCCATCCCTCCTCCTCATCCCCCTCCTCCTCCTCCTCCTCCTCCTCCTCCTCGTCCTTCTGCTCCTCCTCCTCCTCCTCCTCCTCCTCCTCCTCCGCCATGCCTCGCTCTTAGCAGTAGCTCATCTGTGTCGCACCCCCAGACGTGTCGGTAGGGCGGCCCAAACGTTTAACCCCGAGACCTCCTGGGTCTCAGGGTCGAATTCACCCTCCTGAGAATCTCGCAGGAATCCTCAGCGATAAGTCGTTTAGTGAGAGGCGCTTTGCAACGACTTCTCCTTCTTTCTTAGTGCTTAGTTCGTAAGGACGCTTTGAACCACCAGATCCTGAGCAAGTTCGATTTCGTGGGGGATTCCGACCGAGGATGCTTTTAGCAAGCATTCGTGAATAAGGGCCCCTTCGAGTGAAAGTCCTTAGTAAGGATCCCATCTGTGAGGGGTCATTCGCGAGGATGTTTTTTTTGATAAGGATCCCTTTAATAAGGATGCCTGTGGTAAGGATTCATTGTCCATGCCTCCTGTAGTGAGGGGGCCTTGGTACCGATGCCTTCATCAATGGGGCCAACAGCAATAACGCGTTTAGTTAAGGCCCCCTTCGGAGGGATTCCTTTTGTGAGTGTCCTCTCGGTAGGGACCCTGTGATAATGATCCCGTAGACTACTTCTTTTAGCAATGGCTCCTTCAGGAGGATGCAGGTTTCTGAGAAGGGCACCCTGCAGGAAGGACTCATGTGCAAAATGTTCCCCAGAAGGGTTTATGACTGTGGATGCCATCTGTACGGAGTCCAGGGTAAAGTAGAGATGCTCTTGGCAAGGACCCCTCAATAAGGATCCCTGTAGTAATGATTAGTTGTTCATGCTTCCTTTCGCCACGGCCCCTCTGCAATGCGGAAAGGGGTGCTCGCTCCAGCTATCCTGGAGGCCTCCGTCGATGATCCTGGCAAAGTGTGCTCTGTAGGTGTTAGCGCTAACTGCGCTAGTCCGGCCAAGCCTTTCGATACGTCACAGGCGGTGCAATGACGGCCGACACAGGTTGCTATCGATCGGTGGAGCAGAGCAAGATCAACACCCGAACACACACACACACACACACACACACACACACACACACACACACACACACACACACACACAGACACACACAGACACACACACACACACACACACACACACGCACGCACGCACGCACGCACGCGCGCACGCACGCACGCACGCACGCACGCACGCACGCACGCACGCACGCACGCACGCACGCACGCACGCACGCGCACACACACACACACACACACACACACACACACACACACACACACACACACACACACACACACACACACACACACACACACACACACACACACACACACACACACACACACACACACACACACACACACACACACACACACACACACACACACGCACGCAGACGCACGCACACGCACACGCACACGCACACGCACACGCACACGCACACGCACACACACACACACACACATCGGACTGACACACGTCCTGCGCATCATCGGCTAGAGCATGGGGCCAGAGCAAATGGGGGCTGGAGGATCGCACCGCGTCGCAGATCCATCGCCGATGTATGGGGCGACGTCGAGACGGAGAAAACCTGACTCGGCATCGCGCCGCACCGCCGATGCATCGGCGATGCGGCGCGATTCCCCGACTTTTTATTTTGGCTTGTCGCGGGAGCCGCCCGGCGACACGCCATCCGCCCTGCGGGTGGATGGCGCTTCGCTCCGCTCCGCCGGGGCAGGAGGCGGGGCAGGGGCCAGGAAAGCTGACGCTCTGGGACTGGGACGTGCTCGCGTGTCGCGCCGAGGCGAAGCAGGCCAGCACCAGCAGAGCCACACGCGAAGCCAAACCCCCCTGGACTGCGCTATCGAGCGACGACCTGCCCGTCTCTGCCCCGCGGGCTCCTCGGCGTCGGCCACCGACGACGCCGCTGCCGGCGTGGGCGCTGCTGCCAGCACAGGCGGCGCCGCGGCCGCGCCCGCTCGGGGCGAGGCTGCCGTACCAGCGCGGCTGCTGGACCTGTGCGCTGGCGAGGGCCCGCGTGTTTGGGTTCCCTTCGGCAGGGCCCGTGCGGACGGCGACTCCCACCTGCTTCCTCCTGCTCCTCTCTGCCTCTGCGCGGCAATGATGGTGCTCTCGACCTCGTTGAGGCTCTGCGAATCCTCCTCCTCCTCCTCCTCCTGCTGCTGCTGCTGTTGCTGCTGTTGCTGCTGTTGTTCATCATCCTTCTCCTCGTCATAGGGCCATTCTGCTATTGGGAACCAAGCGGGTGACCATTTAAAGGGTGTCCAGCGGTCTGGTCCCCAGTACTCGAGACCCAGGCTTGGCCCTGGGTCCTCCGACGATATGGGAACCAACCAGGTAACCAGTGAATGGGGTCCAACGGTTCCTCCTCCTCCTCCTCCTCCTCCTCCTCCTTCTCCTCCTCCTCCTCCTCCTCCTCCTCCGTCTCGGAGTAGGAGGGCGTCCTGATTGTGAGGAGGAGGATGAGGAGGAGGAGGAGGAGGAGGAGGAGGAGGAGGAGGGAGGAGGAGGAGGAGGAGGAGGAGGAGGAGGAGGAGGAGGAGGAGAGGAGGAGGAGAGGAGGAGGGGGAGGAGGAGGAGGAGGAGGAGGAGGAGGGAGGAGGAGGAGGAGGAGGAGGGGAGGAGGAGGAGGAGGGGGAGGAGGAGGAGGAGGAGGAGACGGAGGAGGAGGCGGAGGAGGAGGAAGAAGAGGAAGAGGAGGAGAGGAGGAGGAGAGGAGGCGGGAGGGAGGGGGAGGAGAGGAGAAGGAGGAGGAGGAGGAGGAGGAGGGAGGGAGGAGGAGAGGAGGAGGAGGAGGAGGAGGAGGAGGGAGGAGGAGGAGGAGGGGAGGGGAGGAGGAGGAGGAGGAGGAGGAGGAGGAGGAGGAGGAGGAGGAGGAAGAATGGGTGGCCCGGCGATCGCAGCACTGGGGAGAAGTTGGTGACCACGATGGAAACCACCGCCTCCGCAAGTTCACATAAAAACTCCAGGATGGGCGGAATTCCGTATTTGTGGGGCAGCGTTTCCCACTTGCGCTCATGGCCCATTCGGCACCGCGCGCAGCTCAAGCAATTATGTGCGCCAGTACTTCAAAACTTACCCTGGCAATGCACCTTGAAAGCAGCAAAAAGTGTCATGAGAGACCTGTGGAACCTGCAGGAGATGTGGGACTATCGAGGCCTGCAAGATCAGATGGAGCTGTGAAACCTATGGGACCTATGGGACATGCGGGACCTGCGGGACCTGTGGGACCTGCGGGACTTGCGGAACTTCCGAGACCCGCGAACCCTCCGGGGCCTGTAGGACCTCTGGGACTTGTCGGACCTCTGGGACAAACGAGCCCTGCTGGAGCTGTGGGACCTGTGGGACCTCGACTTGTGGGACCTGCGGGACCAAAGAGACCTGCGAGACCTGTGGGATTTGTGCGGTCAATGGGAAATGCGGAACCTGTGGGGCCTGTGGGACATGAGAAACCTGTGAGACCTGTGGGACCTGTGGGGCCTGTGGGGCATGTGGGACCTGTGGGACATGTGCGGCCTGTAACACTTGCGAGACCCGTGGGACTTGTGGCACTGGTGGGACCCCTTGGACCTGTGAGACCCGTGGGACCTGTGTGGTCCGTGAGAACCTGTGGGAGCTGTGAGACCTGCTGGACCTGTGGGTCCAGAGGGACCTGTGGGACCCGCTGTGCCTGTGGGAAATGTAAGACCTTGGGGGCGTGTAGGACATGTGTGTTCTGTGGGATCAGTGGGGCCTGTGGGACTTGCGCGGCCTGCGAGACTTCTTGGAACTGTGGGACCTGTCGGGCATGTGGGTCCTGTGAGACCTGGTGGGCCTGCAGGATCAACGAGACCTGCGTGACCTGCGGGGCCTGTGGGACCTGTGGGCGTTGTGGGAGCGGTGGGACATGTGGAACCTGTGGGACCTCTAGGATTCATGGGACATGTGAGAACGATGGGATTTGTTGGACCAATGGGACGTGTGGGGCCTGCGAGACCTTCCAGACTTGCGAGGCCTGCGGCGCCTGCAAGATTTGTTGGACCTGCGGGACCTGTGGGACATGTGGGATACGCGGGACATGCGGGGCTTGTGAGACTTGCGACAGCTGTGGGCCTTGGAGGAGTTGTGGGACCCGTGGGACCCGTGGGACATATGGGAACTGTGGGACCAGTGGGACCTGCAAGGCCTGACAGACGTGCGAGACCTGTGGGACATGTGGGACCTGCGGGGGCTGCAAGACCTGCGCGACCTGCGAGATCTGCGAGACCTGTGGGCCATGTGGAAACTGTGGGACCTGTGGGGCCTGTCAGATATTTGAATCCTGTGGGACCTGCGACCGCCGAGAACCAAACTAAGGCCCTGAATTGTGGGACCGCCGGGCACCCAAATAAGGACCTTATTTGGTACCCGGGGAACTCCTTATTAAATTTCGTGGATCGACAGATGTCTCGTGCCTTGGCACCATCGAGGCCCCCAGAGAGGATTTATTAAGGAACCCGAAGGTTCCTTACGTCCACCATGTTTTCTTGGAGCGGGGGGACCCAAAATTCAAACTCCCCAGAGTGACCGTCGGGGGCCCTCAACTAGCCACCCCACTTGGAAACGCGACGCCACTGTTCAGCCGAGACCTGAACGCGACTCTGATGCCGTCACCGCCGCACCTGCACTGCATCCGCTAATCCGCAAGCAAGCCCAAGAAACAGGCCATGGAGGCGAGCAGAACCCCAGACGGCACCAGCTGACACCCAGGGGAGCTCACGACGGCCCACGATGGCCCCGAAGTGTTCCACTGAGCCAGAGAACGGCCCAAGAGTGCCCCAAAAGGCCCCCAAGACAACCCAACAGGACCTCGTGACAAGCCCAATGCGGCCTGAGAGTAACCCGTGAGAGACCAAAGAGAGGCAAGAACAACGGACGCAGAATGGGGACTCACGACGGGGGGGCGGAAGAGTGGGGGGGACGACAACGAAAACGAAGGAGTGCGCCCCGAAACGACGTGGATCAGCGTGTCACATGTTGCGGCCATTGCACGGGCATGGGCGACGATCTGTCGCGTAGTACGGTTTTCTTGGCGATGCTCTAGAGCTCACCGCGCCGAAACATGCGCAATCGCAAAGCGCGGGACGTGCTGCGAACAAATCGGCATAACGCGAGCGCCTGGTTATTCACACGCAACCGCAGTGCGTATGACTTGTCCACGAAGTCGCGCTCTCCACGAGACGACCGGGCTCTCCATTTTGAGATGCGCGCAGTGAGAAAACTCAAAGCAAACAATGCGATGAGAGGGAAGGGCAGGGCAAAGGGAAGAGGCCGGGCGAAAGGCGAACCACAAATGATCACCGCCCAAACGAACGTGGCAAGCGCAAGCGCTGAACAAAACAGAAAGAACGACATTCCTATGTTTTGGCGCGTCGCCTAGAAGGGAAGCGGGGCGGGGAGGGCGATAGCCCAGGAGGAACAAACTTGGCGGCATGCTAGACACTACATGAGGCCTCGCCACGCGGAGGCGCTCTGCCCGCATGAACGAGCGCATCGTCGCCCAAAATCGGCGCAATCACGCCGCGCGAAGCATCGCTGCGCGGGGGCAATCCGCCCATGCAAGACATGCGCAGCTAACATGCGAAACTGGCGTTACGCGCCGCCTTAACCATAGTGCTGCAATGCCGCAGCGACCACATTTCTACTACCACGACCTCCCCTGATCAGCGCGCGCATGGGTTGTGGCAAAGGGGCCCCGCCGCGCGCGATCCACACTCAGCCTCGCAAAAGCACATTGAAGGGAATCTCCACGGGAAAACCGCCGCAAGTGGCCAGGCTGCAACCTTTCGAAGGAGCGTTGCGTCAAACCCGCAACACTCGCCAACGACAGCCGCAACGCAGAAACGACCGACAAAAAACATAATTTAAATGACGTCCAAAACTTCGGGTTGCGGTGGTTTCTTGCGCGGTCAGTGGGGGCAGGAGCGAGACGGGAGAGCAACGGGGAAGACAGCAGACAAGGCCTGGTGGCGTTACTCCTCCTTCGCGCTGCTTCCGCTGCCATCGCGGCTGTCTTGGCCGCTTCCCAAACCGTGTTGGCCCACTGGGTCAATCAATGCAACGTGTCCTTGACACCCCACGGAACTCCGCAGAGGCATTCACGGAAATAGCGGATGGGCAGGACTCAGCGACCCGATGTGCAGATGCGCTGTGAGAGTGACATGTCAACAACGGCAGCAGGATCAGTCGATTGCCAAGGTCATCACGCAAAGCCGCATCAGCAATCGGGAACCAGAACATCCTCCTCGAAATCAAGAGCAAGTTTGTTCTACCCCCCCCCCGCCCCGCCGCCACAATGTCAATGTTCAGCGACGCGCGCAGTGCGGCCAGCGGTGTCCGAAGAAACATGTCAAAAACACCAACTTCGACGCTGACATTCAACTGTGGGGTGCGGGGGCGCCGCCAAGTTGCGGAAACGAGTTGCTCTTGATTTCGAGGAGGGTTGTAAAATAACGCAGAACGGCCTGACCAAACACTTCCAGAGGTGAGCTCCAAACATGTATGTCAAGTTGATGAGCTTCTTCGGCATCCCGCGCGGCCGGCGTACCGCTGCGGCGTGCAACCAGGCTGACCAGACCAGCCAATCGGCGGCGAGCCCGGGGGGAGTGAAAAGTGGAGGGCCTCCTCGGAAGGCTCGGAAGACTCTGGGCCTTTTGAACAGTTTCTAGGCCTTCCCCGAGGACGCAGAACACTTCTCAGAACCTGAGAAGCCCCGCCGCCTTCTGAGAGGGCCTCCTCCTCCTCGCCTCTCCCCCTCGCTCGCCGACGAACCAAGGGGAAGCCCGGAAAGGCCCGTCGCCGGCGGCCTCTGCCGCGGCTCCTTGGTGGGCGGCGCCAGCAGCGCTGCGCCCGCCCTTGCCGGCGGCCCAGGGGCCGCCGCCGGCGGCACGAACCCCTCCTTCCAGGGCGGCAAGATCTGTACACGTCCACCTCAGGCCCATCATGCGTCCAGGAGCGGTGCACACTGAGAAGAGCCAGGACGAAGACCATCGGGTGAGGATGAAACGAGAATCTCTGAGATCCGGCGGCTCTGGAGGATCTCTCGAGCGCCGCGGCCTTCCCAGAGCGTTCCGGAACGCTCAGAGAGCGTTCCAGGACGTTCTGGAACGGCTTCATCCAAGTCCTAGCTCCTAGCTCCGTCCGACGTACGACGCTCCCTGGCTCAGCCAGCGAAGCATATACACACAGATCCGATATCTCGATTTTTGTTCCATACGGGGCCCCGGAAGTCTAGACCCACTCCCAGGGACTAGTTTTTCATCCTGAATCGTTTTTCGGTGGCCCCAGAGCGTGGCGAGGTCCTGTATCCTCCTCCTCCTCCTCCTCCTCCTCCTCCTCCTCCTCCTCCTCCTCCTCCTCCTCCTCCGCCTCCTTCTCTGTTTGCCTTCATCGATGACCGAGGCGCCTGGGGCATTCAACGGACAGAAGGGCAACGACCCATGCACGATATTGGTAGCCTCACTCAGACTACCAGCCTGGGGCCAAAGGAGACTCTTCATCGGCGGCTGGCCAACGTGCTTCGCGGGGCTGAGCTTCAAACGCAAGACGGGCCTCTTCGGGGCCAGCTAACGATTGCCTGCGGGGACGGGGGCAACCACTTCGAGCGCGTTTCTTTATGTTCGGCGATGACGGGCATTACTGGGGGGGGGGTATGACGTAACGGCCCCCCCCGCCGTGTGGCTCCGGCACCACAGCCGAGCCCCCGCGCACGAGGCGACGAGCGACAAGCGACGACGACGACGACGACGACGACGACGACGCGAGCAGCATGTAGGTGGCGATCTGCCCCACTGCGCCTGTGTACACCACGACGCTTGCGTGCACCACAGCGCGCGTGTACACCACAGCGCCTGCGTACATCGCAACAACCGTGTGCAGCGCAGCGCCTGTGTATACCGCAGTGCTTGCGTACACTACAGCACTGGTGCACATGTGCACACCGCAGCAACCATGTGCAACACAGCGCCTGTGTATACACCACAATGTTTGCGTGCACCGCGGCGCCTGTGCACGTCACAGCGCCTGTCTACACCACAGCATCCGCGTGCAACGCAGCGCTATTGTACACCACAGCGCATGCGTGCATAGGACAGGTAGAAAGAGCCTGTACGTGAGGATCTGCTGCGGAAGCGCGACGCCAGGAAAGTGCAGATAATCGAATGCGACGTTCTTCCCTCCCCCTTTCTCCTCCACTTCAACCTCCTCCTCCTCTTCCTCCTCTTCCTCCTCCTCCTCCTCCTCCTCCTCATCCTTACCCCCTGTCGTGCGGGTTGGCGCCACAGCGCACGTGCGCGTTTCAGCGTGCACCGCAGAATTGTGTATTGAATCGGCCCACTTGGTTCTCGGACGGTCAATGTTGCTGGAGCCTCCTGGACGCAGATGGGAGGAGTTACGGTGATGCGGGCGAACTCGGAAGGACTCGCAGGTTCCCCTGGCGCCCTTTTTGTCCATAAGGATTACTTTCGAATGTTTTCAGTGGAATCCACAAGCGCTCCATTCTGTCATAACGATTCCTTCCAACATTCTACATACAACAGTGATGTTGTGTTGCACACGGCTGCTGAAGTGCACGCACGCGCTGTGTTGCACACGGCAGATGTGGTGTACGCTGGCGCTGTGGTGTACACAAGAACTGTTGTGCCCGCGCGCACGGTGGCACAACCTGACGCTGTGTTGCACGCGGCTGCTGTGGTGTACATTGGTGGCGGTGTGGAGTACACAGGCGCCGTGGTGCACGCGGGCACTGAGGTGTACACAAGCGTTGTGGTGCAAATCGCCACCTACATGCTGGTGCCACCCGTCCTCCATCATTCCTAGGCATTCCCAGGCGCCGCCTGCGCGAAGCATGACGTCATCGACCCCCTCCCAACCCCAAATGATTGCCGTCATCGGCCCGGAATAAAAAAAAATATCCAGGCGAAGGACCCAACCATACGCAATTGTGAATAACGCTTTGTGGGTGCCGCTTTCGGTGGGGCTCCTTATGGGGCCACGAAAGGCGTGCCACGAAACGCTGTCCTGGGCGTACGGGGCGCATGAGGCGGTAGCACTGGGGCCTTCGGTGGAGCTCCCTATGGGGCCACGAAACGTGTGAGGGGTGTGCCGAAATGGGTGCGGCGCCGCCATGCGAGCGCAGCCACTGGGGCCTTCGGTGGAGCTCCCTATGGAGGCCACGAAACGTGTGAGGGGTGTGCCGAAATGGGTGCGGCGCCGCCATGCGAACGCAGCCACTGGGGCCTTCGGTGGAGCTCCCTATGGGGCCACGAAACGTGTGGGGGTGTGCCGAAATGGGTGCGGCGCCGCCATGCCAACGCAGCCACTGGGGCCTTCGGTGGAGCTCGCCTATGGGGCCACGAAACGTGTGAGGGGTGTGCCGAAATGGGTGCGGCGCCGCCATGCGAACGCAGCCACTGGGGCCTTCGGTGGGGCTCCCTATGGGGCCACGAAACGTGTGAGGGGTGTGCCGAAATGGGTGCGGCGCCGCCATGCGAACGCAGCCACTGGGGCCTTCGGTGGAGCTCCCTATGGGGCCACGAAACGTGTGAGGGGTGTGCCGAAATGGGTGCGGCGCCGCCATGCGAACGCAGCCACTGGGGCCTTCGGTGGAGCTCCCTATGGGGCCACGAAGCGTGTGAGGGGTGTGCCGAAATGGGTGCGGGCGCCGCCATGCGAACGCAGGCCACTGGGGCCTTCGGTGGAGCTCCCTATGGGGCCACGAAGCGTGTGAGGGGTGTACGAAACGGGTGCGGCGCCGCCATGCCAAACGCAGCCACTGGGGCCTTCGGTGGAGCTCCCTATGGGGCCACGAAACGTGTGAGGGGTGTGCCGAAATGGGTGGTGGGGAGGCATGCGAACGCAGCCAGTGGGGCCTTCGGTGGAGCTCCCTATGGGGCCACGAAACGTGTGAGGGGTGTGCCGAAATGGGTGCGGCGCCGCCATGCGGACGCAGCCACTGGGGCCTTCGGTGGAGCTCCCTATGGGGCCACGAAGCGTGTGAGGGGTTTGCCGATATGGGTGCGGCGCCGCCATGCGAACGCAGCCACTGGGGCCTTCGGTGGAGCTCCCTGTGGGGCCACGAAACGTGTGAGGGGTGTGCCGAAATGGGTGCGGCGCCGCCATGCGAACGCAACCACTGGGGTCTTCGGTGGAGCTCCCTATGGGGCCACGAAACGTGTGAGGGGTGTGCCGACATGTGTGCGGCGCCGCCATGCCAACGCAGCCACTGGGGCCTTCGGTGGAGCTCCCTATGGGGCCACGAAACGTGTGAGGGGTGTGCCGAAATGGGTGCGGCGCCGCCATGCGAACGCAGCCACTGGGGCCTTCGGTGGAGCTCCCTATGGGGCCACGAAACGTGTGAGGGGTGTGCCGAAATGGGCGCGGCGCCGCCATGCGAACGCAGCCACTGGGGCCTTCGGTGGAGCTCCCTATGGGGCCACGAAACGTGTGAGGGGTGTGCCGTCATGGGTGCGGCGCCGCCATGCCAACGCAGCCACTGGGGCCTTCGGTGGAGCGCCCTATGGGGCCACGAAGCGCGTGAGGGGTGTGCCGTGATAGTGGGAGGAGGGAGGAGGGAGGGGGGAGGAGGCGGAGGAGGAGGAAGGAGAGGGAGAGGAGAGGAGAGGAGAGGAGAGGAGAGGAGAGGAGAGGAGAGGAGAGGAGGAGAGGAGAGGAGGAGGAGGAGAGGAGAGGAGAGGAGAGGAGAGGAGAGGAGACGCGGGGCACCGTCTCTTCAAAACGAGGACCCAACACCACAGGATGGTTGGGGAAAACAGGCTCCAGCCGCGTCCGCGCGCACGACGACGATGAGCGACGAGCGACGAGCAACGAGCCACGAGCCACGAGCGACGACGACGACGACGACGACGACAACGACGACGACGACGTCGACGACGACGACTGCGGACCAGACTTCTTTGTGGATTCCTACGCGGACACCTACGCGGATCCCAATGCGCACGGCGGCAGTGCCCACTGGGGGGGGAGCGTTGCGTCATAGGGGGGGGGGGGGGGGGGGGGGGGGGCGGGGGCCATGACGCCCGTCATGCCCCACGCAATCAAGAGGCGGGTTCTCCCCAACCGTCCAACCTCTGTACTGGGCGGGCCCGCAGGGAAACTTCAGCTCGGACGCCCGCTTCTCCTGGCGACCGAGTTTGATCGTGGGGGGCGCCCCCTCGCAGGGACGCTCCAATGGCGAGATGCCACCCCAGGCGTGCCCCTCACAACAAAGACATGCAAACACTGTCTGGCCCTTGCCGGGCCCAGGCGGAAGCGCCGAAGCCATGTAGACAGGTGTCTGCACCAGCGCATGGCCTTGCAGGGATTGATATGTGCTGAATTGTTCCTTCTCAGCGTCAGTGGGGGGTCCTCTCTGCCGCCGTGGTCGGCTGACTCGCGGCCTTCCGGCACTGGCGCCGCCCCCCTTTGCCCGACCCCGCCACCGGCCCCCCCTCCAACGAAGGAAGGGGGAGAGAGTCGAATGTCTCGCGCACGGCCATCATGACCTCCTGCGAAGCGGCCCACTGGGCTACCACCTTGACCAGTTGGCCAATGCTTTCGAGCTGGCCCACATAGTGGTCAGCAGCCTTGCTGCCCGACCATTCGTAGGACGAGATTATGCCTTTTGATACTGCTTCGAACGGCAGGTGGGCCCTCACCTTGATCGCCCTGCATATTGGAAGCTGTCTGTGGAATTCCCCCCCGATATGTCATGTGAGACTGGCGGCTTTACATCCCAACAACGGCTCATTAATACAATCCACAGTGCCGCGGCGATCCGCGTAGAAGGTCGCGGTGCCCTGCGCGCGCCCCCTGGCGGCCATCAGTAGCGCAGTGTCCTCGCAGCCGCTGGTCACTTGGAAGCGGGCTAACTCCCAGGGGGCGGCCCAACGCACAACAACGACGATGTGTTCGCCGTCCCCAATCATGACCAGGCACCAGCCAGCTCGCCTGGCCATGGGAAACGTCGGGAAAAGGGCGGAGCCGTCCGTGAATATCTTCCCAGAGTGACCCCCCCTTCAGGCCGACGGATCCACGCAGCCTCGCCTCCGAGATCGAGAAGTGGCGAGAGACCAACTCATGGAGGAATGGTAAAAGACCCGAGGCCGCCTCTCGGGGCCTTGGCCTGCGATTTGCATTATTGAAGCCACCTTAGGAACCGAAGATAGGATGGCCCGCCTTCTCTCTACTGCCCAATGGGATCAACGGAACTACGGTGCCAGAATGTACCCACAGCGTTCGGGCACAGCTGGCAACGATCCGCCTGAGACTTGCCGCGCCTATACTGTTTGGCCCGGCGCCACTTTTGTTGGACACTTAAAGACCGCAGGCTATCCTTGTGTGGTCCGGTCCAAGTGCCGGAGATTCTTGCCTCCAGGAAATGAACCTGGGGCCGCCAAAAGATGGGCCGGACCCATGTTTGATCATCGTCTATCCCAACGAGCATCATGACATTTGACAAGCTTTTGGCCGCGCGAGCGGCCATCCATTGGACCTGCCTGGGCCCAAGATTGCGAAGGTGCATCGACTCTCCTGTATCATGTACTATCGCGGCAGCCAGGGTGGCCGACCATCCAATCTGCTGCAACGTTAGAAGGCAAACGCGGGCTGGACTCGGCCTGGCGGCCTGGCCGAGGTCAGCAGCTGCCGCGTTCAAGGATGCTGAGGGGGCGCCTTCCACGCCAAACCGCCGGAGCCCAGAGCCCCACAACCTGGCTATGATACCGTTTCTGCAGGTCCATGACCCTTCCCTTCTCGGACGGCGGCAAGCGTCAGTCTTGCCGAGGTGCCCTTCTCGCTCTTGCGTGGATGCTGTTGAGGGCGGCCCCTCTCAGAGGATGGAGCCGTCGCCCCCGAAAGACCCGCCACGGCAGCCCCCCAGAGGGCCGTCGCCTGAGGCCCCGCTCTCTGACTGCTGCCCACCTCGGCACCGCGCGTTTCAGCTTGAGCGTTTTCCGGTAACTCTTGAAGCCTTCCCCGATGCGCTTGGCCGCCGCGGTCGTCACTCGCCTCTTGTTCGAGTGAGCAGTGCTAGGGGACTTCGCGGAGAGGGTGCGCGAGAAGAGCTGTTTGTGCCATATGCTGAATTAGTTCTTGGCTAGCTCAATCAATGAAGCAATGTCGCGGGTTGTCCTTCTCAGAGAGGATGAGCTCCAGCCTCTCGAAGCCGGCAGCCAGGACCTTGCCTGCCTCACGTCACTGTTGGGCAACAAACTTCCGACTACCGATATGCTGGACATGCACATCATCCACCACATTACTGACCAGGACAGCAGGGAGTCTGTTAGCCAGGGAGATGGCCATGCGACCACCAAGGAACACCCTGCCAAAACCGTCCCACTGACCCAGAACGACGCGGAAAGAACACTCTGGAACGTAAGCGTCCTGAGCCCTGAATGCAGCTGGCGTGCCAAATCTAACAGCCGAGTGGGCAAGCCAGTGTTTCTCCCCTTCTCAAACAGGTGGTAGTGGGAGATGCGGTGATAGAATTTCGAGAGAACAAAGGACAACGTGTCAGTGTCATAGTGTGCTATCGAAGCGAACTGGTTGTACATGCTACACTCACAACCAGCAGCATCACACTCACAATTAGCGGTGCCCCAGAACTGCCCAACATTGTCACTTGTATTCCTGCTCCCGCTGCTTGCTGAGATCCGGTCGGAGCCGCGCCCAAACCCTGAATGCTGACGAATGCGATTGGGCGAAGGTCCTCACTCTCTGGCTTGCAGTAAGCACAACCATTGTGGGGAAGCATGGAGGCCTGGCGGGGGGCGCTTCCCACAGCCTTGCTCATCCGAGGGGGATTGACCTGCTTGCGCTCTTTGATGTGTATGTGGGCCGAGCGAACCCCTGAACGACCCCGAGTCCTGAGCCCAGGTTTGCCACTTATTCCAGCGCTTCCTAGACTCCCTGGAGA
This sequence comes from Prorocentrum cordatum, assembly GCA_963575745.1. NCBI lineage: Eukaryota > Dinophyceae > Prorocentrales > Prorocentraceae > Prorocentrum > Prorocentrum cordatum. The sequence goes on along the minus strand of CAUYUJ010006069.1, from coordinate 205,160 downwards.
TAACTTTGCTAGCAGCCTCAGACACCCCAAGGACGTGTTGTGCGAACTCACTCCCTCCAAGTTGGGCAACCTCTAGAAAAGAAGCGCTGACCTCGAACTCCAGCTCATCAAACTCAGGATCCAAGAGGTCCTGATGTAGCTCCTCAAGGTGACCTACTGTGTCGTCCAGGTGTCCAGCTCCAAAGCCCCCAGGATTGCCCTAGTACGCATTCACCCGTCCTACCAGGCTGAGCAGTGACTTCCAAGACCGTAAGGTAGGGGTGCCGTTGGCATGCCACTTCTTGTGGAGTATCTGATGGAGCTGCACTGGCACTCTCTGGGCACCCTCTGCCCGACCACAGTGCCGACCCGTCTGCTGATCAAATAAATCGAAATGATCGCACAGATTGGCCTCCATATTCGTGAGCCACTCCTTCCAAGCATCAGGACCACTCTGGTTCGGAAAGCTCACGCACACAGCCATTGGACCGCTTGGTCGGGAAGGGGGCCCAAGCGCTTCGGACATACAGTCTAGTCAAGCTCCTGTTCCTCCTCCTCCACCTCCTCCTCGTCTTACTCTTCTCCTTATTATGAATATTACAATTCCTCTTCTTCTTATTATTTCTAGTCGTCTTATTCGACTTATTATTAGTATTCGTTTTCCTTCAATTATTGTCAATAGTTGTTTGTATGTTGATGCGCATTCTTATTACGAGTAATATCATTATTTGTATTATTGATATTATTATTTGTCTTCCTCCTCCTCCTCCTCCTCCTCCTCCTCCTCCACCTCTTCCTCCTCCTCCTCCTTTCCTCCGCCTCTATAGAGGCCGAGAACGGCGAACCACCTCCGCCTTGATTTGTTTCCTCCATCACGGTGGGTCTCTGGGCACCGCTCCTGGGCCCCGGCTGGGCCTGGCCAGCGGCGGTGGACAGGTTTCTCTTACCTTCGCCTCGAAGAGATGGAACAGAGCGGGGGACCGACCGTCCCGGCATTCCTACAGTCCTACCACGAAATGTTCTTAGAACCCAAAGATGTTCCAAGAACATTTCGTGGAAACCACAAACGGCTTCGAACACCGCCGGTGGGGCTATAGGGGAGCCAGGACGCTTCGCCGCTGCTTGAGGAAAAGAGCGGGGGACCAACGACGGACCGACCAGAAACCAGCTCTCCCAGGACGAAGCTGCGCGGCGTCAGAGGCGCGAGGGGGGCCCGCACGCCGTGGGACCCACGGCGCACGACTGCCGCCGGCCCGTGGACCCCTACAGTGAAGGGGAACTGGGACACACAAATAAATGGACACAGATAACCAGATTCCCCATACTTTCCAATCGTTTTTGGGGCTTTTCGTCTTCCCCCCCACTTCCCATACTTTCCCATATTTCCCTGGGGATCGACGATGAATGGTGTCTGTGTGTGTGTGTGTGTCTTTACCCCTCCTGATACAGATCTCGCCGCCCCACCTTCGTGGGAGCCCGCGGGGCGGGCGGCGACCCGGCCGGGTCGTGCGGCGCCGCCGGCGGCGGCGCGGCCGGGAGGGGCGGGTCCGGGGCCGCCGGCGGCGGCGCGCCGCTGCCCTGGGCCCCAGGCCCCCGACGTCATGGGCTTGCTCACAGCGTCGAACGTCGACCCCCGGTCGGAGAGCAAGGAACCCGACCCTGAGACCCCAGGACGTCTATCGATGTTTGGTGTGGGAGCATCACGCTCTCCAGAGAAACACCATCGAAACGCAAGAAACTCGGCACCCTGGAGGCAAGCAGGGTGTGTCTTGGCATGGGTCTCCACTGGTAACGCCAGAAGCACAAGACCCTCGGAGCTCCGCGCGGACATCTCGGATCGGCGCTGGGGCCCACTGGCGGTGCCTCGGGCACCGCCCCCGGCGCGCTCCGCGCGCTAGGGAGGGGGGCCCAGCGCCGAGCTGAGAAAATCGCGCGGACCTCTGGGGATAGTCGAGTTCGGGATCCAGGCGGGATAAGAAAGATCTGTCGTCAAGAGCCTCCATGGTCCTTCTAGGCGGCCTTTTTGGAGATGTGGAAAGCACGCAACTCATGTGACAGACTATGGTGAAATGGTACATTGGTCCCTCTCGTGGAGCCTCTTTGGACATGTGGGGTGATCACAATTCCTGTGAAATAGTACGGTAAACTGGTACAGTGGATCCTCTCGGGGAGCTTCCCTGGAGGATTCGCGACAGTTGCCTTTTTCGAAAACAAGCGTCCTGCTGGAGACCTCGTCGAACAACTGATCGTCGCAAACTCAGCGAATCTTCGGAAATGTGAGCTTCGCCTGAGGCATACTTACAAAAATGGCATGTTCGCGACAATGCCTTTTACAAAAAACAGCGTCTTGGTTGAGACATCATTGAACCACGAATAACAGCGAATTCGGCAACTCTTCGAAACTGCGCGTTTCGCCTAAGACAGGCTCAAACTGATAGTACGGAGTGTCCATGGTGCTATGCATGAGATGAAGACCAGAGCTGCGTCTGGAACTTCTCAGGGGAGCGTAGAATTCGGCCTCCGCGCCTGCTCTGGCAACTGGACCACAGTCAACCCCGTGGACAAAGGGATACAAAGGGGAAGTGCGTTAATATCCGGGGGATGCGGTTATGTTTATGTCACTGTTTGTTCCCCGACCCAAAGGTCTCCACCCATCCCCCCGGACCGGCTCCTCATCATCCTGAGCCGAGCTTGAGGGCCTCGAGGCTCGTGCCGGGCCCTCAAAGAGGCTGAAACCAGCGAAACACCGCCCGTCGTGGTTTCTTCGTGCCTCGAGGACTAGCTGCTCATTCGGGGGACCTTCTTGGAGCCACTCCCTCCACTCGAGCGTCGAAGCTGCGTCCAACGTCCGTCGACTCGAGTCGAACCTGAGTCGAACCCGAGTCGAACCTGAGTCGAACACTCGAGTCGCAGTGGAGCCCACCAGAGGCGTTAGATGAGCACCAGGACGCTCCCCCAAAGCGAGCATCGAACCAGGGGGTCCGGGACGCGGGAGCCTGCGGGGCTGCGGGGGGCGGCGCGGCCGGCTCGCTCGGCGCCGCCGGCTCGCTCGGCGCACCGTGGGCGGGGGCCGGCGGCGCGCCCGCGCCCAGGCCCTCTGCACGGGGGCCCAGGGAGCGGCCGTGCGGCAGGACGACGACGACGACGACGACGACGACGACGACGACGGCGACGACGACGACGACGACGACGACGACGACGACGACGACGACGACGACGACGACGACGACGACGGCGGCGGCGGCGGCGGCGGCGGAGGCGGAGGCGGCGGAGGCGGCGGCGGCGGCGGCGCTGGCTGGCTGGCTGGCTGGCTGGCTGGCTGGCTCGCTGGCTCGCTGACTGGCTGGCTGGCTGGCTGGCTGGCCGGCTGGCCAGGCGGCAGATTCAGAGGCGGGCGGGGAAGGCCTCGCCACGCGAAGCGACGCCGTGCGAACGGCTGGACAGGGCGGTGCTTGGCTGCGGGGCACGGAAGGGGAGAACCCCCCCACAAACGGACAAGCCAAGCACAGGGGGGGAGTCCGAAGCGTGGGGGGGGGGCGGGGCGCCCGAAGCCTCGAGCGCATGCGGGGGCGAAGGGACCTGGTACCACAGAGCGAATAGCTGCGAGCGTAGCCAGTGGGATTGAGAGGCGACTGGGCTGAAGAAACCTGGCTCAGCTGTCAGCTTACATCTTGCGCCCCTCTTCGTCTTGACGGACACACGCAAATTATCCATAGCGTGCAAGGAGAAAGGGCCCTGGTCCCCCCCAAAAAGAAGCTAAAGCTAATAATAATAATAATAATAATAATAATAATAATACTAATAATAATCATCATACTCATAATCATAATAATAATAATAATAAAAATAGTAATAGTAATAATAATAATAGTAATAAAAAAAAATAATAATAGTAGTAGTAATAATAAGAAGAAGAAGAAGAAGAACACGACGAATAATACGAAGAAGACGAAGACTAACAGCTCTGAAGACGAGCGGCGGTGCTATCATCCTCGTCGATCCGTCCGTTGCCTGCTCACCCTCCGGCTCGCGGCCCGCCCACGGGAACCGCGAACCCGCCGCGAGCCCGCGACCACCGCCCGCGCCCCGAGCCCGTGGCCGGCGCCCGCGGCCCGCCTCCCGCGCCCGCGCCGACCTCTGCTCGCGGCCCCGCGCCCGCGACCCGGGCACGCAGGCCGCACCTGCGACCCGCCTCTGCGACCCACGCGCGCCAGGCCCGCGCCCGCGGCCAACCCGACCCGCACGCGGCCAGCCTGCGGTCCGCACGCGCCCGGGGGCCACGCCCGCGGCCCGTCCCCGCGCATCGCACCTGCGACGCCCGCGAGGCCCCTCCGCCGACGCGCGCCCGCGGCCAGGCGCCCGCCGACGCGCGCCCGCGACTCGCCCGAGCCGCGCGCGACCTGCCTGCCACCAGGGCCCGCCGCAGGCGGCGCTTTTGACTGCGGAGCGTTGTCCGTGCTCCGCGCTCGTTGGCGGAATCGCCCCGGAGCTGGTCGGTCTGGCGGGATCGGGCGCGGGCTGGGCGTCAGGAGCTCACGTTCGACCCCTCGGCCGATGTCCGTGTCGCTCTCTCCTCCCCCTGGTTGTCGTGACCTCATTCCTCTGAGCGGGGTGGTTCGAGTAGAGCTCGCAGGGAGACCATCAACACGGTAAAACAGGAACTGAAGGATAAAGACTCAAAGGAAGGTGATGCGCTGCAAAACGGAACGTGTATGCTGCCTGCCCCCGGGGAAAATAAAATACGGCATGAACAGAAACTGTCGCAGGTCCGCGCGGATATATTGCATCTGCGCTGGACCACCCTCCCTTGCGCGCTGAGGGAGCCAGGGGCGGCACCAGAGGCGCCGCCAGGGGCTCCAGCGCCGATCCAAGAAATCCGCGCGAAACTCCGAAATGATATGCTAATGTTGTTGTTGTTGCTGTTGCTGTTGCTGTTGCTGTTGTTGTTGTTGTTGATGATGTTGCTGTTGTTGTTGTTGTTCGTTGCGACCACCGTCCCGGCCCCAGCTTGTTGTTGATATCTTGTTCTTCTTAGAAAATGATATTTTATCATTCTTGGTAAATTGAAAACTTGGAGTTGGCGGAGCTTAGCCCCCCCCCCGGGGCCGGGACGGGCGCCTTCACTGGGTCGTGGCCCCCGACCAGGCCACCGGGGCCGGGACGGGCGTCGGCACACGGGGCGTGCGACCAACAAACCGAAAACCGTAACCATTTTGGCTCAAGGCGGGCCGCGCGCACGCTGAGCGCGCGGGCGGGGGCCAGGGCGGAGGCCGCCCGCCATGGCGGAGGGCCGCGGGCGGGCCGCGGGGTGCTCGCCGCGTCCGCGGCGCGCGGCCGCCCGCCGCGGCGCCGCGCCCGCCGCCGCCGCCGCCCTGGTCTGCTGCTTGGCGGCGGGAGCCGGCGGCAGCGGCTGGTCCCCTCCTCACTCTCACGCCCCTCGCGTTCCTCCTCACCCTCCTCATCTCCTCCTCCTCTTCCTCCTCCTCCTCTTCCTCTTCCTCCTCCTCCTCCTCCTCCTTTTCCCTCCTCCTCCTCCTCCTCCTCCTCCTCCTCCTCCTCCTCCTCCTCCTCCTCCTCCTCCTTCGGTATCCAGCCTCACGGAGTTGAGCAGTACCACGGCGCCCACCGCTACGGAGTTGAGCAGTTCCACGGTATCCAGCCTCACGGAGTTGAGCACTACGGTGTCCAGGACTACGGAGTACCACGGTGTACCACATACATGTATACACACTTACACATTGTTAGGCTTACATATATATGTGTACATACATTCACATACATGCATACACACGCATACATATACATGTGTATGTATGTAAACATGTATGTATTTGCGTACATACACGTACACATATATAGTATACACAGGGATACTTCGGAATCCCTGAGGAGTCCTTGGGAATGCCCAGGCTTCAACGATTTCGGACCTGCCGGGGCCGGGAGAGTCGTCTGCACACCAGGCGCGCGAATGCCTGCACCAGTGGGAGATGCCCGGGGCCGGGAGAGTCGTCGGCACACCGAGAGCGCGAACGCTTTTACCCGGGGCCGGGTGAGAGGGCACACACCGCGGTGTGCTGACGCCCGTCCCGGCCCCGGCCCGGGGCCGGGACGGGCGCCGCGACGTTGTTGTTGTTGTTGTTGTTGTTGTTGATGATGTTGCTGTTGTTGTTGTTGTTGTTCGTTGCGACCACCGTCCCGGCCCCGGCTTGTTGTTGTTGTTGTTGTTGAACATTATTACTTCTAAAGAATAATTATTGTTGGGGCCCCTGGTGCACGACCCCCCCGCCGCGCCTAGGCCGCAGCCACGTTTTCATCATTTTCGTGAGGAAGTCTCAGGTAAAACGATGTCATCCAGATCCGGTTGTTTTGTTGACGCCCGCTTTCCCTTGCAAAAAACACTATAAAATGAACTTTCTTGTTCTAACATATCCAAACTTCAAGAATCCCTTGCAAAAAATAAGGTAAAGTGGGCATTCGCGCGCGCAAGACGAAATCCTTCCAAAACCTTAGTTTTCGTAGCGATTTTAACATAAAAACATGAAAAAAACCAATGGTTTTTCAACAAAAAATTGTCGAAAATTCATCCCGCGCGCTCTTGCGGATTCGTAGGAAACCCAACACTTTTTAAACATTTCTGTCAAACGGGCTTTTGCGAGCATTTTTTTCGAACTTCTGCAACAACGGTTGCGCACCTGCCAGGGCCATCATCCCTATCAAATAATACCATGCGGGACACATTCGTTTTTTATCGCCGTCGTTGTCGGCCGCGGGGCCCTGAATAATAGCCACGGTCGTCCGCATGCCACGAAGTGAAGTGTCCGAACGTCATAGGGCGGGAAGCTGGGTGTGGGTGGTGGCGAAGAGTCGTTTGGAAATTTGGTAGAGCTTGAACCGGCCCCCCCACAAAGTGGGGGTATTGCCCGCCTCCTATGAAAACCCTGGCACTGGTGAGAACGGAGTGTCCCCACGTGCTAGTAATTGTTGTTGTTGTTGTTGTTGTTGTTGTTGTTGTTGTTGTTGTTGTTGTTGTTGTTGTTCCCCGAAGAACGATAGGGCCGCCGAATGGAGGAACGAAGTGCCTCAGGTGCAAACTGCCCCTCGTCATGGCGTCAACCCTGCGCCGTGGGCCGAACCGTGTGGAGCCAGACGGCAGCACCCCTTTCTCGTTTCCGCCAGCACGGGAAACGCCGCGTGCGTGAGCAGCGCTTCGGCTGTACAGTCAACGCGTATGAGAAGGATGCGCGATAAGGATGCAAGGGCCATTGAAAGGCCATGTCGACACTTTTCGAGCGGGGCGCGGCCAGCGAAAGCTGCCCAGGATGGGCCGAAGGGGCAAGGATGCAAGGGTAAGCTTGGACAGCTGCTCATCCTTACTCTGCGCTTTGACTGTATGGTTCCGCCCCCGCAGTGTCATCAAAGAACGGACGCCGAATTGCTGATCGTGAGTGGCAACGTGCGCTTACCGTGACATGAAGTGCAAGATGTATGTCGAGCAGGCTCGTGCTGTGACGACGTCGTCGCTGGATCGTCCAGCCTTGAGAAGGTCAGCGCTTGCGAGCGGGTGGAAGCTGTCGTCGGACATCAGGGACTCGGCGACAGACATCCTGTCCCGTCGGGCGGGCCCGGCCTGCTCAGGGAGCAGGAGAGCAAAGGGAGAAGGAGGAGGGGTGGGGAATAGGCGAAAGGAGGCGGGAAAAGGAGGCAGGAGGAGGAGCAGGAGGAGGAGGAGGAGGAGGAGGAGGAGGAGGAGGAGGAGGAGGAGGAGAAGGAGGAGGAGGAGGAGGAGGAGGAGGAGGAGAGACGAGGAGGGAGGAGGAGGAGAAGAAGAGACGAGGAGGGAGGAAGAAGGAGGAGGCGGAAGGAGGAGGGAGGAGGCGGGAGGACACGGGAAGAGGAAGAGGGAGGAGGGCGGAGGAGTTCTAGCGCGAAAGGGTCCTCGACCACCGGGAGCTCCAGCGCCCCTGGCGCAACCACTGCGAGCAGATATTCAGAGTTTGCCTGTCGGTTCGTCGCCTGGCCTCTGCAGGCCCCAGAGCCCTCGTCACGAAAGAGAACACCCCCCGCCGCAGGGGAAACCCGAAGATACCGATACCGCTACTCCCAGAACCTCTCCTGGGGTGCGTTCTGACCAGAATTTCAAGGCGAGTCCAGCGGTGGCGACGAGGGCCTCCCAGGAAGCCCCCAAACTGCGAAAACGATGCAAGGGTAGCGGTATGGGTACCCTGTTCCTCCTCTGAGCCGCAGCCAGTGCTCCAGCCGCCGTGGGGCGTGACGAGCAAGGCCCTCGAGGGGCCCTGAAGGGCGGGGCCAGCTGGTGCCCCAAAGGAGCCCGAAAAGGTCCCTGTGGGCCCTTTCTCTTCACCCCCCCGAGTTGGATCCCCCCCCGTTACCACCCGCCCGAGATCCCCCAAACGACCTCACCGCACCGAGATGTCACCGCACGGCTGCGGGACCCCTCCGAGGCCACAGCCGCCCGAGGCATCCTTGGAGAACGGCCAAAAAGCACCGGAGCTGCGCAGTCCGCCGACACTCCCAGCACGGTGTGCGCACCGCACCGCTTCGGCGGCCCCCGAGTCTGGGCAGCATGCGCCCGTGCCCTGCTGGGGTATCACCCTCGGTGCAGTCGCCGTGGTGTGATCTTCTGTGTCCACCGTGCGGCCGTCGGGGGCGGCACATCGTGATGAGCTGCTCGCTCTTGCGACGCCGACGGTCAGGAACCTTTGCGTAGCAGGTCGCAGCGGCGGCCCCGGCGGCACGCTGTGCCCTGCGAGCGGACAGTGTGTCGCTCCGCTCCGCGGGGCGGGAGGCTCGGAAACGCTCGGGACTTTCACGCCCGGGGACCGCGAGGTGGATCGCGTGTCGCGCCGAAGCGTGGTGGGCCAGAGCCGGCGGAGCGACGCGCTAAACTCAACTCACCGACCGTGCACTGCAACTGCCACGGCCCAGCCCGTCGGCTGCGGAGGCGCCACCGCTGGCCCTACCGCCGTGCCGCTGCGCCACATGGTGGCAGTCTTTGCGCACCAGGTCTTCCGAGATCCGGGCGCTGCTCTTTCCTTTCGGCTGCCGACGCCTCCTCCTCCTCCTCCTCCTCCTCCTCCTCCTCCTCTCTTCCCTCCTCCTCCCCCTCCTCCTCCCTCCTCCTCCTCCTCCTCCTCCTCCTCCTCCTCCTCCTCCTCCCTCCCTCCTCCTCCTCCCCTCCTTCCTCCTCCTCCTCCTCCTCCTCCTCCTCCTCCTCCTCCTCCTCCTCCCTCCTCCTCCTCCCTCCTCCTCCTCCTCCTCCTCCCTCCTCCTCCTCCTCCTCCTCCTCCTCCTCCCCTCCTCCTCCTCCTCCTCCTCCTCCTCCTCCTCCTCCTCCTCCTCCTCCTCCTCCCCTCCTGTCTCTCCTTCCTCCTCCTCTCCTCCTCCTCCTCCTCCTCCTCCTCCTCCTCCTCCTCCTCCTCCTCCCGCCCCGGGGCCCCCTTCTGATCGATGAGAGCAGCCGAACGGGCCCGATGCCGACCCCGCGGGGGGAATGGAGCCCGCTCGGCCGCCGAACGGGCTCGATCGCGAGCCCGCTGGGTGGCCAAACACGTGGGCTCCGACGCCGAGTGTGCTCAGAAGCGACCCCTCGGGCAAGACGAGGCCAGAGCGACAGCATCGGACTGGGATACAGCGGCGACCTCCGAGATCTGGCGGCTCACGAGGATGTATCGGGCGCCACGGCTCCTTCCAGGACGCTCCAGAACGCTTTGAAGAGCGTTCCAGTCCCGGGCCCCCTCGATCGGGGGCGCTCGCATTCTTCTCAGGGCGACCGGAGGATTTCTCGGGCCACCGGGAAGTTACGACTTCGTGCGGGATGCCCTCCAAAGCAAAGCCTCGGCCGGGTCCCCAGTCGTGGGAGGTCGGGAATGCCAAGACCCAGGACCGATCGACGACGGAAGACCGCGGGCCGCTGGAAGAGCGACGATGCGGGGAGCGACCGCTTCGTAGAGTGCCGATCGGGACATGTTTTTCAAAGCCAAAGGGGGGAGTCAGGGTCCGCGTTCAAGATCGGCGTGCTCCATCCGCCTTGCGCGCTGGTTTTGTTACGTCTTCAGGTCCAGGATCGGCCCGCGGCACACCTGCCAACGTTTGTCCGTTGCCGCTGATGTCTCCGATGCGGCCTGAGGTCTCACAGAAAGCCGCCTGCGGGACGCCCCCTTCCTGGGGTGACGTTCCGTGGTTTCACGTCGTGGTCGAGCCAGGGCCGACCAGGGGAGAACGGGGGAGAACGCCCGCGGCGCCCCAAATCGCACCCGAGGGCAGGGCAGAGTCCGTCGGCGTCAAATCGGGAAGTCGGATGGAGTCGAAGATGTGCGTCGGCACAGAGTCGGCCTCCACTCGGGTCGGCTGCGACAGGATGCGCAACAGCGCCCCACGTGAGCCTCGGGCCGCCTCGGATCGCTGGGGCGTCAAGGCCGGATCGGACCGGACGGGCCGACATCGGCATCGAGCCGATCGATGAGGTAGAGATGCGCCGTGCGGGGTGCCCGGAGGAAGCGGGAGGCGGCGCAGGCGGGGCAGCGGCGCAGGAGGCGGCGCAGGCGGCGGCGCAGGCGGGGCAGCGGCGCAGGGGGGGGGTCGGTCCCCTCGGACGGCACCACGGAGCTCCCCTTCGCCGGCACCGCCGGCAGCTGCCTCGGCGGGTGGTCCTCGCGGCGGCCCGCCAGGGCCATGCTCCCTGCCCTCCATCCCTGTCCCTCCCTGCTCCTCACGTTCGCTCCTCCGACAGCCAAGGCGCCGCCGACGGCCCCTCGGCCACCCGCGGACTCCCTCGCGCAGGCACGGCGGAGCTGCACATAAACGGCCTCCTCCTCCTCCTCCTCCTCCTCCTCCTCCTCCTCCTCCTCCTCCTCCTGGGTCCAAGGGTCGAATCCCCACTCCTGCGAAACTCGCAGGAATCCTTAGCGATAACTCCTTTAGTGAGAGGCGCTTTGCAAAGACTTCTTTCCTACTTTCGTCAAATCACCAGGTCCTGAGCAAGTGCCATGTAGTGGGGGATCCTGAACGAGGATACCTTTAGTAAGCATTCGTGAATAAGAACCCCTTCGAATGAGGAGTCCTTAGTAAGGATCCCTTATGTGAAGACCTTTTTTCTAAGAAGGATCCCTTCAATAACGGTCCCTGTGAGAAGGATGCATTGTCCATGCCTTCTGTGGGAAGGGGGCCTTGGTACCGATGCCTTCATTAATGGGGTGCGCAGTAAGAATGCGTTTAGTGTAAAGGCCCCCTTCGAGGGGATTCCTTTTGTAAGCGTCCTCTCGGTGGGGACCCTGTGATAATGATCCTGTAAACGACTTCGTTCAGCAACGGCTCCTTGGATGCGGGCTTCTGAACAAAGGGACCTTTTATAAGGGATCCTTCACACGGGTGCTTTTAATGAGGACGCCTTAATGGGGTACCTTTAGTAAGGGTCCTCTCAGTCAGGCCCCCTTGCAGGACGGACTCATTTGCACAAGGTTCTCCAGTAGAGGTTTATAACTGCGGGTGTCTTCTGCACGGAGTCCAGGGGCATGTAGGGATGCCTTTAGTAAGGACCCCCTCAGTAAGGATCTCTGTAATAGGATTAATTGATCATGCTTCCTTTCGCCACGGCGCCTCGGCAATGATGCCTTGAGCAAGGGAATTGTAGAACACATGATTTTGAGACGGTCTCTTTCGGGAAAATTCCTTTCGTAATTATCCTCCCGGTAAGGGCCTCTGTATTCAGGAACCCTCACTACGGATGATTGTGCTGAAGCCTCCTTTGTGGTCACCGTGGACAAAAGGGACTCATTTGCAATGCGCCTTTGAAATACGATGGGTGCCTTCTGTAAGTGGGCCTGAACAAGGGTTGCTGCTGGCAGGGAATCCTTTCGTCGGCATGCTTGGTGCGTGGGGTGGCGGTGGGGCGTGGCAAGAACGAAACAACATGACTACTGCCAAAACGTGTGACACTTTTTTCTCTCCCCCCCCCAAAGGGGCCACGACCACCACCACTGGACTGGGACTTTGTGAGCGGGTGTGGGCTCCGCTGAAGATCAGGGCATCGACCGTGGCATGGGTCCCATAGTGAGGCGTCTCCCGTGAGCATTCCTTCCATGAGATGTACTTCACGCAACTTAAAAAAATCGAACGGATGCACGTCGTTCATTTCTAATCATGCTCGTTTCTAAGTGTGCTCGTTTTTAATTGTTCCTGGCCCCCTAGTGGCCAGGACGAGGCCCAGGATAGAACAATTAGAAATGAATGGATCCTGCCCCCCCCCCCAATAATCAAAGAACCTTCGAATAAGTAGAAACGAACAATGTGTACTTAATGCAACTTAAGAAACATTCGAACGGATACATGTTTGATCCAGGCATCCTCAAACACAGCATAATCCCTGTAGTGGGGGTTCCTCGGTGGATCGAGGGCTCCTCGATAAAAGGTCCCTCAGGCGAGGCATCCTCAATGGGGAGCCATTCGTGATATTGCCTGTAAGGGCGACCTTTAGTAATGGGCCACTGCATTAAAGAAACACTGCGCACGTTTCCCTGACTAGTGGGCCCTTGGAAGGGATCTCATTCGTCGGGGGCCTTTCGCAGGGGTGCGTTGAACAAGGCCTCCATAATGATGATGTGGTGGTGCCTATAGTAAGGGCCCCCCCTGGTAAGGGCACCTGCAGTAAGGACTCAAGGGTTCTGCGGGAGAGCCAATGGAAGCGTCCGGCGCTGCAGTCAGCTTCCCAATCGCAGCCGTCGTCGTACGTCATCGTGGGCAGGTGGGGCAACAAAACCCATGTTTTTCATGGTCGCCCCATCCCCCCTTTTCCCCCGAACCGCCAAGCAACACTTCACTGGGACTGGGATCGCGCCAGAGAGCTTCACCGAAGAACCGAATCCGAGACGACCTCCTGGCGAACTCCTGGGGTTGCCGCATTCGCACAGCCCGAGAGGTAGGGACGGACGGCGACGGAGAGAGAAAGAGAGAGAGAGAGAGAGAGAGACAGAGAGAGAGAGGGAGAGAGAGAGAGCGAGAAAATGCGCGAGAGAACGAGAGAGAGAGAGAGAGCGATATGGAGAGAGAGAGGGGGGAACAGAGAGAGCGAGAGAGACAGAGGGAGAGAAAGAGAGAGAGAGAGAGAGAGACAGACAGACACAACGAAAAGAGTGAGCGCGCAGCGCGGAGAAAGGAAAGAATCTGAAAGGGTGAATTTCGCAAGGGGGTCGACCCTGGAACCGACTTCCCCAACGCGTGAGGCACTGAAACTTGCAATTCGCAACCTGTGCACTTATGAATGGGGGATCTGAAGTGTGGTTCCCGTCTGGGCGCCGCGCACATTCGTGTGAACAACTTGCGCGTCAAAATGGGTATCGCGCCTTGGCGCCGCGCGAGTTCGTCTTGAAAGCTTGAAACATGCACGCGGGTGATCTGCGCTGTTGTGTTTCTGCACTTTTTTCAGAAACGGAGTCTCGCCTCAACGCCGCGCACGTTCGTCTTACGACATTGTCGCGGCTGCAAAATGGAGGGCGGGAGGCACGGGGTGATCGCGCCAACGCCGCGAACCTTCGCTTCCCAAACCCACAACTGCCAAAAAGGTGAGCCGATGTGGTTCAAAGTATGGCTCCCGTTTGAAGCGGTATGCAGCAGCTGCGCGGATAACGGGCGGCTATGCTGCGAGATGGGCCCTTCATTTCAGAGCTCCTCCAATTGGTGGCGAAAAGGTGTAAACTTGGAAACGGTGCCCTCGCGGGACAGATCGTTGAACTCCACGGCCATACCGTCCCACATTCTTACCCGCTGAATAGGCACAAACCACTTCCATCTTACGGCCGTGCTCTCACCTGAATGGCAGGCCGATGCGGTGGCCATCTTTATGGGGGCGTACCTTGTGGTAATAACCCTAGCGAAAAACCAACCATGTGCAATTGTGAATACTGTCGTTGTGAATATCGCCTTCGGTGGATCTCCTTAGGGGGCCACGAAGCGCGCGAAACGCGTGCCGAGATGGGGCGGGGCCGCCATGCGGGTGAGGGGTGTGCCGAAATGGGGCGGGAATGACATGCGAGCCCTCTAACTGGGGCCTCAGGTGGAGTTCCGTATGGGGCCCAGAAACGTGTAAGGAGTGTACCGAACAGGGGCGGTGGTGCCATCCGAACCCTCCCTCTGGGGCCTCAGGTGGAGCTCCCAATGGGGCCACGAATCGTGAGGGGTGTGCCGATATCGGGCGGTGGTGTCATGCGAACCCTCCCACTGGGGCCTGCGGTGGAGCTCCCCTATGGGGCCACGAAGCGTCTGAGGGGTGTGCGGACATGGGGCGGTGATGCCATACGAGCCCTCCCACCGGATGGGGCGGTTCATTTTCAAAATGGAACGTTTGGCGCCGATCATTGTGTTATATGTTTCTACTTGCTAGAATAATCTAGCTGGCATCGCAACGGCAAACAAAAAGCGTTGGCAACTTCTCACACTTTCGGGCGGACACGTCCGGGTAGTCGAATGGCAAGACTGTGACGGAAACGGAACAAGTTCCTGCGGGGCTGTTGAGAGGGTCCTAAGGAGCTCCTGAGAGGTTCTTGGGAGGCTCCTGCGAAACTCCTGAGAGACCAAAGAGAAACCTATGAGGCTCTGGAGAGGCTGTCGAGAGGGTTGCCGCGAGAAGCCCCTGACAAACCTCGAGGAGGTCCCGCGAGCCGCCCTGAGGGCTCGCCCAACAGCTCCTGCTACCCCCTATGCGAGGCTCCAGCGAGGCGTTTGGGGAGCTCCAGAAACGCCCCTGCGAGGCTCATGGGGGCCTCCTGACAATTCCTGGGCGGCTCCTGGGGGACTCGTCCACGGCGCCCGATGCGGCCAAATGCCACCTCCGATTGTTGCCTTCAGCGGTAGAGAAGAGCTCTGAATCTGGCCCCTCGGCGCCCCGAATGCCGGCCCCCAAGGCGGTCCTGGCCGCTCTGTTCGTCCACCGAAATTGGATTTCAGACGCGACTCCCAGGACAGACAGTCCGCATCCCAACTTCTGCTGAAGATTCGGCGATGTCTCGCTGGCGTCTTCGGGCGCGAGATCCGACGCGCGCGGGGGGCTCCTGGGCCCTGGGGCCCGTGGCCTGCGAGCCCGGGGCCCTCGACTCGAGGGCCCACAGCTCCCTGTGCTTTCCGGGCCAAGGGGCCCCCGACCCTGGTGGGCCTCCACTGAGGGGCGCGCGACTTCCTCGGGCGCACGGTCCAAGGCCCACGGCCCCATCGTCCCCCGGCTCGAGGGCCGACCCCAGGGCTCCACGGCGAGGGGGCGGGGCTTCCCGGGGCTGCCCGAGAGGGGGGCCCACGCCGCCCGGGGCGGGGCCATGGGCCTGAGGCCCCCCGGGCCGCGCGGTCGAGAGCCCCGGAGCCAGGGGCGCCAGGGCTCCTGGGCCGTCGAGTCGAGGGCCCAGGACTCTTGGGCTGGTGAGCCAAAGGCCCCCGTGCAACCTGGCCCTGGTAAGCGGCGCGGGCCCGATGGGGCGCTCACTCCGCGCGGGGAGGTGTTCGTCGATGGCTCAGGATGGCCCTCGGAACACCCGGATGGCCGCCAGTGCGGCCTCGAATGGCACCCCGAAGGGCACCCCAGATTCGCGCCAACGTGGCTCCCACAACCAGAGGGCCCAACTGAGTCGGGGCCCGACCAGGAGCTGCGGCATCACAAAGAGCACCCTGCGACACAACCGAAAACGCGCGCCACTACGATATGAAAACAACATCTAGGCCACCCAAGCCCTAACACGATTCACCGGAAGTTCGCTTGAGGTCCGTTTAAGCCCGACTCGTTTCCCCTGCTGGATCTGACAACGCCCTGGCTTGCAGAGTTCCGACTTCTGGCGATCCTCTCGCCCAGGTCTGCCTGCTTCATGCATCCATTATTCCTCTTTCCCTTCGAGGGCTCGGGATGGCCTGTGGCAGGGGTGGTATGGTGTGCCGCCCAGACCACCCCCAGAGTGGCGAGAATGGCAGACCCAGACATCCAGCGCTTCGACTTGATCGATGCGCGGGCCTCGACCTATCCACACCTTCTCCGAGGCAAATGTTTCAATCCGAGCTGCTTCTTGACTAAAGAACAGAAAATCCCACCCCCAATAATTAACACCCAGGCAAGCGAAGCTGCTCAGCAAACGCACCGAAGGAAGGAATCGAACAGGGCAGGGCTGTTTAGTAAGCGCCCGAGGTCGTTTAGTAAACGCCGATAGTCGGGCTCGGGGTGGTTTTCCCCCCCTTGATTGACGGTCCCGAGGCCCGAAGCCACCCTGAACTCGAGGGCGCGCAAACATGGATTAGCGATCCATGGATTTGGCGCGCAGTCGCCAAATCCATGGATCGGGGGAGGTGTCCTCCCCAAAGTGCAGCCGATGCCGCCTCACTCGGCGGCGGAAATCCGTGATTTCCCGTGGAAACGGGACCCGACGCTAATCCACGCCCCCTTGATCCATGCTTGCGATCGCCTGATGAACATCCGGCGCTCTGCTATTTTGTTCCAGCCGAGGCCCCACGGTTGCCGACCCCTCCCCCCCGGGAGCCATTTTTGGTTCACCCGGGTCTCCTTCCTGACTGTCATGGGGGCCCGAAGGCGGGCGGCCCCCACGGGCCGACCTCGAGGGAGAGCCACAGGACCTGCACAAAAAAATCACACGTCGTCGGAGATCTGGGCCTGACCTCCTCCTCCTCCTCCTCCTCTTCTTCCTCCTCCTCGTCCTCCTCCTCCTTCCCCTCCTCCTCCTCTTCCTCCTCCCCCTCCCCCTCCTCCTCCTCCTCCTCCTCCTCCTCCTCCTTCTCCTCCACGTCCTGTCCTCTCCTCCTCCTCGTCCTCCTCCTCGACAGACTGGTCGCCTTCCGGTCCCCCGGATCAGAGGCTTCGAGACGCCAGGCCGGGCCACTGCCGCGCCCCAACGGAACTGCGGCCGTGGGCCGAGGCCTCCTCCTCTCGTCGGTCTCCCCAGGCAGGATCCCGGAGCGGGAACCTCGACACGCAAGGCCAGGCCATGGGCGCGCCCGATCAGACTGCCAGCCGTGTGTCGGAGCACTCTCCACTCTTCGGTCTCCTCAGGTGGGATGTTCAGAGCAGTCACTGGTTAGCAACGCCCTGGTTTAGGGCTCGGTGGCAACGCATGGGAGCCTCCCACGTCATCTTGCTGATATCTTGCGAATCGACGCTGGCCGGTGCTAATCGACGCGAGTCGACGCTAAGTCGGCACTTTCTCCCCGACTGTGAGGATAACAAGAAAGGTACCGATACACAATACCGTTACTTCCCGGACCTCTCCTGGGGTGCGCTCTGACCAGGATTCCGAGGCGAATCCAGGCGTCGCTACGAGGGCCTTCCAGGAGGCCCCAAAAAAGGGAAAACGAGGGAAGAGTGGCGGTATCCAGTACACGTCGTTCATTTCTAATCGTGCTCATTTCTAATTGTGCTCGTTTCTCATTGTTCCTGGCCCCCTAGTGGCCAGGAAGAGGCCCAGGATAGAACACTTAGAAATGGAAAGGTCTTGGCCCCAAAAAATTTGAAGATCTTCCGAAGAACTAAGAATGCACCATGTGTGCCCCTCCCTCCTTTGAGACCAATGCACTCTAGAGACGGAACTCCGAGGACACGCAAGGCTCTCGAACGGGTTGCTACCGGACGAGCGGACGAGGGCCCCGACTCCTCGTTCTCTCCGAAGCGCCGGACCTTTGGAGCCGACACGTCCGACGTTCGCCGAGCAACTCCCCTGTGGTGGGCTTGTTCTCCACCACCACCACCATAAGTAGGAGGGGGAGGGGGTCCTCCTCCTCCTCCTCCTCCTCCTCCTCCTCCTCCTCGTCCTCCTCGGTTTCCAGTTTTCCAGAAAAGCGGAGCGTCGTGCAACCACACAACGCCCAGCAACGCGAAGAAAGAGGGAGCTGGTTTGGCAACTTCGGCCATTCACCGCCGACCAGGGGTGCGCCAGGCAGCCCCCCGTCCGCAGTGGAATGGCAGAGGCGGCCAGCCAGACTACCCGTCAGAAGTGTGGGCATCTCTGCTGCTGCCCTGGGCCAAATTGCGCGGCCTCTGGGCACGCAATAAGCAGCCGACCTCGGGGAGGGGTGCGGGGTTACTCAAACGGCAGCCCACACCAGGGAGGACCCCATCGGTTCAGCTTGCGGGATTCAGAGGACGCTTTGCCACTGAAGGGGATTAGGAGTTTGTGCCCACCCCCCGCTCGGCAATTTAGAAATCCACCACATGCAGAGCAGAAACACACAGGTAAGAAGCTAGCTTCAGTCCAAGCTAGTTGTAGCTTGTGCCCCTTGCGCGGCTGCCGCAGGAGGCTAAGGATAGCTGGGTTTATGCCTGGGCAGGAATTGGTCCTGTTCCGTTTGGCCAGGCTCTTGAAACAGAGGTCGCATCGAGTTTTCTCATGAAAAAACACACAATCTCGTGCTAATCCTGCATCTTAGGGCGAGCACCTTTCGAAGGGTTCGCACGGCGAGCGAGAGCCCAAAGGTCGGCGAACCAGGGCCACGACCCATAGGATCTTGGATGCACCAAGGGCAAGGGCCTTGTACATGCCAATAGTATGCTTGGCCCTGGTGGCACTATCTTCAGAACTATTGTGACTCCCAGCCGCCTGTCCAGCATGGTAATCAGTCTGCTAGGCGGCGCCCTCTACAATTGATCGTGGCTTCGCGGTCTTCACAGTCCGCTTCGTCTACGTGGGCCTTGACCTTACACATTTTGGGCACGGGCTCCTTAGAAAAACGGGGAATCTCACGCTGCGGGTTGGCCCCCGAAACAGCCCAGCACGGGACTCGGGCAGCCTTCAGCAGGGCCGCAAAGTCCCGCTTTCGGCCCTGTCGGCACTGTGCCAGCATGCTAGAAGAAGGGCTGCATTTTCGGCGGTCCCAGAACTCTGTCCCATGATCTTGGGAATAGCAGCTCTGATGCCTCTGAGCAAGTTGCCTTCGGGGTCGACCTGTACAACAGCGCAACCTGCTCGCGCTAGGTGTTCCAGGTGAGGGGTGAGGCAGGACCCGTCAGAGAGCAGTTGGCTACCAGGCGGGAACTCAAACGGGTCAACGGGCTCACCGTCGGTCCTCTTCCTCCTCCTCCTCCTCCTCCTCCTCCTCCTCCTCCTCCTTCCCCCCTCCAACTTATGGTGGTGGGGGTGGAAAACAAGCCCATCACCCTGGCCCGATGGCTTTCGGCCCACACAGGCCTTGGAAGAAATGAGCAAGCACCCATGCCACGCTCACCTGTCAATGCCCCCCACAGGACCCATGCTGGCGGTGGGTTGAGCGAGTTGCACTCCGACCGCAGTCTCCCCGGCGCGTGCCAGCTTTGTTTGCACTTCGGGGAGAGGGGAGTGGCCTCAAATTGTTTCCCTCTACCGTTACCTGGCTCTCCGGCAGCCGTTCGGGACGGCCCTGGTATCCCCGGAACGCCGAAGGCGAGGCACAGCCGCTGGGAGGCAGGAGGCATCCCGAGGCCAGAGTGCGGCCGAGAGCCAGCGAACACGCCCAAAAACCTCGAGCCTGGAGGAACTTCCCCGGAAACTGCCCCTGAAAGGAGCCGGCCCCGCGCGGCAGGAGCCCCCAGGAGAGTCGCCTCGTTGGAGTTCTCTTGTGCACCACATCCTCCTCCTCCTCCTCCTCCTCCTCCTCCTCCTCCTCCTCCTCCTCCTCTTCCTCCTCCTCCTCCTCCTCCTCCTCCTCCTCCTGCCCCTCCTCCTCCTCCTCCTCCTCCTCCTCCTCCTCCTCCTCCTGCCCCTCCTCCTCCTCCTCCTCCTCCTCCTCCTCCTTCTCCACCTCCGCCTCCTCCTCCACCGGGGCGGCGGGGGCAGCCCCGTCCCCGAGGCGGCACGCCCTGTCCAGCTCGTGCTGCAGCCTGCTCGTGGCGGCGCGCGCGAGAGGGAGCCGGCCGTTGTCGCTGCCTGTCGTCGTCGTCCTGTCGTGGCCTGTCGTCGTATTCGTCGTATTCGTCGTCGTCGGCGTCGTCGTCGTCGTCGTCGTCGTCGTCGTCGTCGTCGTCGTCGTCCTTGGTCCGTCGTCCGTCGTCTGGACCGCGCCGCGAGGTGTGCGACGACGACGGCGAACGACGGACGACGACAACGAACGACGAACAACGAACGACGAACGACGACGACGACGACGACGACGACGACGACGACGACGACGACGACGACGACGACGACGACGGACGACGACGACGAACGACGACGACGGGCGACAGACGACAAACGACGGACGACGACGACAGACGGTAGACAACAGGCGACATACGACAGACGACAACCGACAGACGACGGGCGACGACAGGCGACAATGAGGGCACGGAAAGCGGGGGGGGCGCAGGAGGAGGGCGAGGACGAGGGCGAGAAGGAGGGGACGAGGAGGAGAAGGCGAGGACGAGGACGAGGAGGGGGAGGCCGAGGGGACGAGGGCGATGGGAGTGACGAGGTGGGTAAGGACGGCGAGGACAGCGGAGAGGCCCTCCCCCTCCTCCCCTTCTTGCTCTACCCCCCCGTCCTGCCCGTTCGTTTCCTCCTCCTCCCTCTCCTCCTCCTCCTCCTCCTCCTCCTCCTCCTCCTCCTCCTCCTCCTCCTCCTCCTCCTCCTCCTCCTGCCCCTCCTTCCTCCTCCTCCTCCTCCTCCTCCTCCTCCTCCTCCTCCTCCTCCCTCTTCTCCTCCTCCTCCTCCTCCTCCTCCTCTCGCCTCGTCCTCCAACTCCGCCCCTCCTCCTGCTCCTCCTCCTCCTCGTCCTCCTCCTCCTCCTCCTCGTCTCCCTCCTCCTCCTCCTCCTCCTCCTCCTCCTCCTCCTCCTCCTCCTCCATTCCTTTTTCCGTATACATAACTTCTCCCTGTCTCATCGCGAAGCAAGTTTTTAGGGCGGTCCTCTCGTTTCGCCTGAGACTTCCTCATCACTTATGACCCTGGAGCTCAAAACATGACAACGGTTTCACAAATGGCAGCGGGTCGTTTTCAACAGGTGGCTCGCGCCTGCCTTAGCGCCGCGCACTATCGTTGTTTTTTTTAAAAAAGGAAACATGCAAGAGTTGTTCACGGATTGAGGGCGGTTCCGTTTCAACATGCGGCTCTCACCTTAGCGCCGCGCACATTCGTTTTAAACCTTTGCAAAAGCTTCACGGATTGAGGGCGACCCGTTTTCAAAATGTGACTCTCGCGTTAGCGCCGCTCACATTCGTTTCGTAAAACAAAATGCAAGAGTTGTTCACGGATTAAGGGCGGTTCCTTTTCAACACATGTGGCTCTCGCCTTAGCGCTGCGCACATTCGCTGTAAACATTTGCAATCGTGTCATGGGTTGAGGGCGGTTTCTTTTCAAACTGTGGCTTGCTTTTGCGCCGCACTCATTCGTTTTTCTGTAGAAGAATTTCACGGAATTCCATGATCGGCGTACCAGAAATTGTGTTTTGGAAGGATTCAGGGTTATGAGGGTGCAACAGGTACGTTGATTCGCGGTGTTGATGCCCTCAGAATGGCGTTCCGGCACAATTCAGGATCGTCAAAACGCAACAGTCAGGTTGACCCGTGGCGTTGGAATCCCGGGAACGATGCTTTGGTATGCATCAGGGTCTTCAAACGGTTGTCTTCCAACGAGGCAGTTCCCTCAGCGGAAACGAAGGGAGGGTTTACTCCAACATCTTTGATGACTCTTGGGTTTACACTGGTCCTCCTCCTCCTCCTCCTCCTCCTCCTCCTCCCCGACAGGGCGTGGAGGAGGAGGTGGCAGAGGGGAGGAAGAATGCAGAGGCGGTCCGAATCAATGCCGGGGTCCGACCCGCCCCCCTGCCGGACTGGGACCCGACGACTTCTGCAGACTTGCGCCGGCATGGACACCCTTAGCAGCAGCGCTGCATGACGCGGCGCGGGCACAGCACGCGGGCACAGCACGCGCATGACACGGCGCACGTCTCGCATCCCACAACTCAGGCACGGCACGGCACGACACGCGCACGGCACGGCAGGGGGGCACGGCATGGCACACGCACGGCACGGCACGCGGGCACGGCATGGCACGGCATATGTCTCGCGTCGTGGTCTTCAGGAACGCGTGCTGAAAAATCCATCGGGACCCCTATCGCACTCGCTGCTCGGAGAACAAAGGGAAGACCACACAACACCTTGCCCCTCCGCAGCACGCTAGCGAAGATCACTGCAACAAACAGCAGCCTTGCCCGGCAGCTTACGCGGCTCTTCCAGGGTCATTTTGCGCGGCCAGCGCTCATAGAACAAAAAGAAACAACGCCATAAACATAACCTGTTGGCGTTCCGCACGGATTTCTTGGATCTGCGCTGGATCCCCCTCCCTGGCGCGCGGAGCGCACCAGGGGCGGCGCTGGGGGGGCCCAGCGCGGATCCAAGAAACCCGCGTGGCGCGCCAAGAGTTATTCTTGTTCGGTACCCGAGAAACCAATCGTCGAAGTCACGCGCTGGCGAAGCTGTTACACGTCGTTCATTTCTACTCGTGCTCATTTCTAATTGTGCTCGTTTCTAATTGTGCCTGTCCCCCTAGTGGCCAGGAAGAGGCCCAGGATAGAACAATGAGAAATGAAAGGATCTTGGCCCCCCAAAAAATCAAAGAACTTTCGAATGCTTAGAAATGAACCACGTACCCGAAAACCAAGCGTCGAATTCACGCGATGGCGAAGCTGGCACGTCCCCCGACCTGTGGCAGAAGCCTCCTTGTTGCAAGAGCTCTGCAAGCAGGGAGGGCGTGAGAGCCGCTGGGAGGGCCCTGTGCGTCACTTCGCGAGCGCCCGCAAGGGCCACGCAGAGCCTCGCAGGACCGCCATCTCAAATCAAATCGACAGGTCAGCCAGTCGAACCAACCGCACCGACCTTGCAGACGTGCTGCAGCGAATTTCTGCATGGGTTTCTGACAGTGCCAGACCCCGCAACGGCGAGCGAACAACGATGGGAATTTCACGTGGATTTGTGCTAATCTTCATTCCTGACCCCCCAAAAAAATCCGCACGAAACTCACTTCGAAATCTGGAACGCCATTCTCCAGGACACTCCGGGCCCAACATATTGTTTTCCGATCGAAATCCGCTCTGCGATGTTGGCGCCATGAAAGCTGGAGTCGAGCACATGCCCCAGCTGGAGGTCCTGAAACCACAAGCTAGAATTGACCGAGACCAGGAGACTGCGTCTCATCCGCACCCTGCCCGGTTTCGCAGCCTTGAGTCTCGGCACCGAGCTCGAGAGTGCTGAAGGGGACGACGACCCGCGCATCTGGAGCGGCGTTCGATGCTTGAACAAACTCATCGTTCCAGGACCAGTGCACAACGAAGATTTCGTGCACGCGCACGCCCCAGCACAAGTTCAAGAAGTATGAAGCTTCTCCAGAGCGAAGAACGATAAACTATTCGGCGGCCCAAGATCACACGATGCACGGGCGTCGATGTCACGCGAAGAAGATCGGGCAGCGGAGCTGAAACGCCAAAGACGCATAATTCAAATTCTGCTCAATTCCCTGCGACCCTCAGGCATACAGCATACCTGCCAAGACTCAACGTGGAGCAGTCCCACCCCTGCCCAGGTAGCGTGCTCGCAAAACCCGCTGGGCATATAAAACTGGAATGGCAGTTTAAGGCAAGATGACCGAGTCCAGGCCATCTCTTGCGAGGGCAGCTTTTACCTCCGCCGACCTCCGCCCGCCGTCCGCCTGCTTCTGCCTCATGCACCGCCCTCGTTCTTCTGCCGCCTTCCGCCGGCCTTCCGCCGCCTTCCGCCGGAAAAGAGATGCCGACTCCTTCGATTGAGCAGGGACCGACCGTCATGGCATTCCGATAGGCCTTCCACGAAGTTCTATCAGAACCCAGGACTGTTCTAAGAGCAAAAGCACACTCTCTCAGAACATGAACCCCATGTGTTAGAACAAGACAGCGCCAGCCAGACATGTTCTACAAGAACAGTTCGTGGAAACCACCACCGCTTCTTGGAACAGTGTCTGGCAGGCCCAGAGGCACGGCAGGACGCCTCGCCACTGCTTAGCCCTCGGGCGCGAAGTCCCCTCTGGAGCGCCCCAGACAGTGCCGGCAGAGTGCACCCACGGCCAGTCGCCCGACGAGGGGGCGGCGGAGGATGGAGCGGACGAGGCCCCAAAGCGCGGGATATCGGTGGGAAGCGGCAGCTCCTGACTACCTACCAGACCACCCCAACCCAACCCGAAGACCCGAATTTCGGGTTGGGGGGGGTAAGGGTTCCATACGTGTTTTTTCGATGTTTCCCGAACACCCCCCCACTGGAAATCGAGAGTAAATCTGAGCCTTCGGGTTGGGTTGGGGTGGTTTGGTAGGTGGTGAGCTCCACGGCAACAGGGCCACCGGAGGGCGTGCTGGCAGCAGCCCCAGAACCAGAGGGGGGCAAGCTCTGCACACACCAACTGCTCTGCACAGAAGCACCAGAGGAGAGGAGGAAGAAGAGGAGGAGGAGGACTATCCCGTGGACAAAGTGCGCTGGCGCACAACTCGACCTCGCATTCGGAGGAAACCCCACGATCGAGCTGACCAGAGCTCGAAGTTATCAAGGCGACGATGTGCGGCAGGCGGCCCACCCGAGTGCGCAAGCACAGAGTGAGCCAGGCGGGCCGGGAAGCCCGAGAACGAAGTGCTCGTTCGGACCGCATCGAGGGCACGCTGGGCTCTTGCGACCCGACTCGTCGGCTCGATCGAACCGAGCCGACCGGCCCGTCTGACGCCGTCGGAAGCTGTCATGCGGGCCTCTCTCTGGGCCGACTGGGGGCCCTCTTGGGGTGCGCCAGGGCCGTCTTGGATGCCATGTTGGGCGTCTTGGAGACCTCTTGGGCCGTCTTGGGGCCCTCCAGCCGTGACCTGGGCCGACGGGGCCGGCCCCCCCCCCGGCGCGCCTGTCCGCTCGCGTGCGCTCCGCGGCGGCCGCTTGCTTCAGGCACTCCAGCTCGGCCTGGCCATCAGGACGGCTGAGCGGGGTGCACGGGACGGAGGAGGGGGCCACTGGGCGGAGAGCGGGGGGGGGCGGAGGCCCGAACGGAGCGAGAGGCACAAGGACGAAAACGGAGAGGGAGAGTGGGAGTTCGAGTGAGAGGGAGGAGGGATCCTGAGGAGTCCTGGGGAATCCTGCGGGATCCTAAGGAGCCCTCAGACATCCTGGGGAATCCTGAAATAGCCCTTCGGGAACTTTTGGGACTCTGGGCCCCATGCGGGGCTCAGCAGCCTGGGGAGGGGGGCCAAAGGGGCCCCTGCTGCTGTTGGTAGGGGGGGGGCGCGCTCGCGCACACACGCGCACACACACGCGCACACACGCGCACACACACACTCACAATTTTTGGCGTCGCGGCCCTGCGCGCGGCGACAGGGCAGAGAAGCGTCACGAAGCAGCGAACGCGCGCACGCCACTCACACACACACACCTGCACACACCTACACACACCTGCACACACCTACACACACCTAACAACTCAACTACATACGCACGCGCACGCGCACGCGCACGCGCACAAGCACACGCACACGCACACGCACACGCACCCCCCCCCCACACACAAACACACCCACACACACACACACCACACGCACGCACACACACACACACACCACACACAACACACACACACACACACACACACACACACACACACACACCACCCCCACCCACCACCCACCCACCCACCCCCCACCCACACCACCCACCCACCCACACACACACACACACACACACACACACACACACACACACACACACACACACACACGCACGCACTTTTTACGTCGCAGCACAGCAGAGGCGACCGCACGCGCGCCCTAGCAGGCAGGGGCGACAGCCACACCCAGGGGCTGAGGCAGAGGCTGCAGGCACGGAACGCGTAGACCAAGTCGAACCAGTACGGGGGGAAGAGCGGCGAGCGAGCCCACAGAAGCGGGCTGTATCCAGGTGTTCATCAAAGGCCGTGGGCGACAAGCTTTGCTGCAGGTGCGGCCCCAAGCGACCACGGGGGCTGGGCCAGCGACCAGCTCGCTGCAGCAAAATGCTGCTGTACTGCCATGCTGAGCCGATGAGAGCTGCAGGTCTGCCGGCTGCGAAGCCGCCGAGGGCTGCAGCGCAGCGCTTCGCAACAATTACTGCCGGGGGCTGCTGAGCTGCAGGGCACCAGCCTGCTGCAGTGGGGCAGCACGGCGAGGGCGCCCACGACCGAAAGGGAGCCCCCCCTGCGGTGGAAGGCGGGGAGGGGGGAGGGCCAGCTGGCCCGGGCGCACGCCTCACAGCCAGGGAAGCCGGGAGCGCCCGGCCGCGGGAGATGGCCAGGCGCGGGCGCCCCTCTGCAGGAGCAGCGGGGCTGCAGGCGGACGAAGCCGCCAGCCCGGCCGCTGGCGCGCAGCCAGCCGGTGCGGGGGGGGCGGGGGCGCCAGGCCACGGGGTCGGCCAGGCGGGGGCGCCCAGCTGCCAGAGCAGCGGGGCAAAGCAGAATCCACCTGGGGGGGTGGACGCTCCAGCCAGGTCAAAACGCCGGGGGAGGGAGGAGGCGGGGAGGGAAGGGCGCCTGGTCGCCGTCGGAAGCCCAAGGGTGGCCCCAGTGGTGGCCTCCGGTGGGGTCGGGCGGCGTCGCCCTGCTGGTGGCTGGTGCACCCGCCTTATGGTGGCCGTATGACTCCCCGCATGGGGGCAGGGAGCGTGCGGATGAGCCCCCGCACGGGGCAAGGACAAACAGAATCCGGCAGCCATGGGGTACTGAGAGAAGGGCGCTCGCAGCACCTGGCCGCGAAGGGGGGCAGGGAGCGCGCGCTTGCAGCATCCGGCGCCCCAGAAAACAAAGGACGGCGACGACGACGGGAGAAGAAAGGGACGAGGAGGAGGAGGAGGAGGGGGAAGAGGCACGCGGATCGTGCTCCTGAAGGCCGCGCCACGGGGGGTGGGCGGCGGCGGCGGCGGGGAAGCGGGGGACGGCGACGGCAGGATGAGAGAGGGACAGGGAGGACGGTGGAGGGCGACAGGCGCACGGCAGCGGCACGTCCAGCAGCGGGGCGGTGGAGGGCGGCAGGCGCACGGCAGCGGCAAGTCCGGCGGCGGGGCGCGCGGGTTGCTCCCCGCACGGGAGAAGAGAGAACGCGCGGAGGACCGCCGCGCGGCAAGCGGATTGCCCCCCGCCGGAGGGGCCGGGGAAGCGGGGCGCCCGGGGCACCCGACGAGCGGCATGCCCCCCGCACGCGGGGGCCGGGAGCGCTCGCTCTTCGCGTCTGGCGTCCTGGAGAGAAGGAGCGGCGGGGAGAGGATGGGGGCTACGGTCGGACTTGATGGGAGAGGACACGCGAGAGGACACAAGAGCCTTCCGACGGCCACATCGCCGTGGGAGTGTAAGAAGGCACGTGTCGCGAGGCACAGGGCACTGGGGTGCCCTTGAGCTGGCAGGGTCGACCTACTAATCAGGGCCGACCGTACGATGGCGGAGATGAGGACGAGGAGGGGGCAGGGCCAGCGGCAGTTTAACGCCTGACCGGGCGGCCATGTGAAAGAGAGCGCTCGCAGCATCTGATCTGACATCCGGGAGGAGGGAAGGCGGGGGAGGAGGGGACGACACGACAGACAAGGAGAAGGACGAGGGTGGAGGGGCAACGAGGCATGCATGCTGTAAAGAGTTCGCGCGCGCGTGGCAGGGAATTGAAGCGAGCCAGCCTCTACTTCGTCACGAACATGCGCATTCTGGCTGGGGGGCGGGGCCCGAAGGCGGTGGCGCGGGAACCCCTTCCGCCCCCACGCATGCCGGAGTGGGGCCGGGAGGCGGGTGCGCGGAAGCCCCGTCCCACCCTGGCAGATGCCGCGAAGAGAGAACGGATGGTTAGCCAATATGAGCCGAAAGTGAAAGGACACTCGCGAGAACAGCAAATCAAACTGGCCACCGTGCTGATGCCCGCAAAATTGTCTGGATCTCCGTGTAAGGACGCGGCCCAAGACCCGTCAACTGCACGCAGGAGAAATAAAGATGTCGTCGCATACGTTAAGTGCCGAAGTTCGAACCACCAATCTGCAATAATCATGGGAAAAGGCAATGAGGCAACATCCGCCAAAACTGAAAGTGTCGAGAACACATACACGCACACCCACACACACACATGCAGCTGCAGCATCTTCCCCTATGAACTGGATGATCGGGACGCGTATCCTCTGGGTGGCGGTGGCCAGGCTGTTGGCGTAGATCCTCGGGCGGCCTGCGTTGACGTTCAACTGCAGGGGAACGGGGAGCGCACTCTATCCTCTGGCAACGTGCGCCTTGATGACCAGTAGGTTATCCTCGAGAAGCACTAGCGGGAGCAGCTAGAGTCGTGACGATGTGCTGATGCCCGCGAATCAGCACTGGCCGGGGCAGCTGGAGACGTAGGCGAACTACGGCTCGGCGGTGTGCCTCGCCCCAGGTGGGCCGGCGTCAGCGTCGGCGCTGCGCGTGCGCCGAGTGCGTGGCAGCCCACGTGGAAGCACTGGCACGGCGTGCCCTGAAAGCAGCACTGGCTGGGGCAGCTGGGGCCGTAGTCGGCCGGCTCGTCGGTGTTGATGCTCTCGAGAAAGCACTGTCAGTGCTGGGGCGACTGGAGGCGTAAACGATCGACTCAACGGTATTGATACCCGCCACGCGGCACTGGCCGGGGCGGCTGGGGACGTAGACGATCGGCGAGGCAGTGTTGATGCCCTCGAGGCGGCGCTGGCCGGGGCACATGGAGACGCAGACGATCGGCGTCGAAGCAGCACTGGCCAGGGCAACTGGCTTCGAAGACGCACGGCACGGCGGGTGTTGATGTCCACGCAGGTACTGGCTGGGGAAGCTGGGGACGTAGACGATCTGCGCGGCGGTTTTTATGCCCGCGACGCGGCCCTGGTCAGCACAGCAGGAGACGTAGATGATCGTCCCATCGGTGTTCATGCCCTCGGCAGCGCTGGCTGGGGCAACTAGAGACGTAGACGATCGGCTCGCTCGGCGGCGCTGATGCCCTCCACCCGCTCATCGCAGCCCACGTTGCCGCACCAGCACGGCGTGGCCTCGAAGCAGGACTGGCGGGGGCACCTGAAGTCGTTGACGATCTGCTCGGCGGTGTGGATGCCCACGGAACGGCACTGGCCGGGGCAGCTAGAGTCGTAGACGATCGGCGCGGCGGTGTTAATGCCATCCGGGCGGCGCAGGCCCGGGGAGCTGGAGACGTAGACGATGGCCCTCCCGTGGAAAAGTCGGCTCCAACTGCAAACTGACGCGCGGAGACGGGTAACTTGACGGACTGGAGGATCGTGTGTGCAGTGCCCGCAGATGCGGGGGTTGAGAAAAGCGAGCGATGGGTCACCTCGAACTTGAAGGTCACCTGTGTGGCCCCAGGATGCCACGGCATGGCCAGGGAAGGCCTTGAGCTGGGAGTTGAGTCCCGAACACGGCCTTGAGCCACACACAGACACACACACACAAACACTAAGAATACTGAACGTAGTCGTCCGTCGTGTGTTTGTCGCGACGCGAGGAGGTCAGGGTCCGCCTGCCCTGACCGCACTTGCCAAGAGGATGGCGCTGCGCAGCTCCGATCGGACCAAAGCGGGGGGCAGGTAAATGGGGGGTTAGCGGAGTTGCGGAAAACGAGAGCCGAATCGGGGCATCAGAATATTGGAACGAGCTGGCCCGAACCGATATCACATCGGAACGGATCGATCTGACCGAAATTGACCCTGGAAGGGTGGCGCAGCGTAGCCCTGGATCGGGAGTCAGAAATCGATCACAGGACCTCCCTTGGGTTGCTTCCTGCCTCGAACCTCGAGGCAGATCTGGCCGCGGCCACGAGGGCGCCCCGGGACGATCACCAATCGACAGGGAGCCAACCCCAGTTCTCCCAGCTGCTCCAACACGCGACACGCATCCCGTAGCGTGTTGACACGGAGCTCAGCAGGCCTGGCCCGATGCGTTCGCCAAAGCGTGGTCCAACACGCGCCGAACCCACACGCAGCGTGTTGACACGTAAGCTGTGAACACGGAGCGTGCTGCGTGTCAAGACGGGCGTATCAGGGCAGCTAAGCCGAACCTCGAACCTCAAGCCTACAGCCATCGTGCTACCATAAGGAACGCTGAATAAGGAACGAAGGCGCTTTCCTGGCCACGGCGAGCCTCGGCCACGATCAGGCCCCCCGACCTGGATCTGCGGAACGGCCCGAAGTGTTTAACCAATCCCTGTCCCACTGGCGTGGCCTTGGCCCCACTGGCCGACTTAACCACCCAGGTGGGAATATCCGCCTGGTCCTTCGGGTTTCCATTGGCCCATCCCCGCCTGGGAGTGCTGGCGAGGTCAGTGGCATGGCCCAGTGGCGATGGGGATAGGTCAGGCGATGCTGACCACTTCAGCGTCTTGCCGAAGCCTTCTCGGGTCGGGCGAAAGAGGGGGGTTGCAAAGGGGGGGCTTGAGAATCAGCTCACGCAGCTGATCTTCCTGGCGCCGGAGGCGGCCATGTACCGAGGATTGGGCCCCCCGGTGGGGCCGAAACCAGCTGCATGCAGCCAATTTCGTACCCCCCCCTTTCCCAATCCCCCCCCGACATTGGCCTGTCCCCACCTGGGAGTGTTGGTGAGGTCAGTGGCATGGCCTAGTGGCGATGGGGATAGGTCATGCGATGCTGACCACTTCAGCGTCTTGGCCGAAGCCTTCTCGGGTCGGGCGAAAGGGGGGATAGCAAAGGGGGGATTTGAGAATCAGCTCACGTAGCTGATCTTCCTGGCGCCGGCGGCGGCCATGTACCGAGAAATGGGCCCCTCGGTGGGGCCGAAACCAGCTGCATGCAGCAAATTTCCTACCTCCCCCCCTTTCCCAATTCCCCCCTTTCGTCCGGCCCGACCTTCTTTCAGCGCCCTGACAACACCCCACCCGGCGCTGCCCCCGAGGCATGGGGCCCCGAAGCCCGCGCCGCGCCGCGCGCGCGGGGCCTGCGCGGCGGCCCGGCTCTCGCGGCCGGGGCGCGCGGCCGCGCCGGCGCTGGAGACCACGATGGCGCCGCGGGTGGCCCGCGCCAGCGCCGGCCGCGCCGCGAGCTCGTCGGCGAGGTCCTCGGGGGCTGCACGCGGGGGGGGCGCCTCCTCGCCGCCGCCGCCGCCGCCGCGCCGCCGCCGCCGCCGCCGCCGCCGCCGCCGCCGCCGCCGCCGCCGCCGTCGTCGTCGTCGTCGTCGTCGTCGTCGTCGTCGTCGTCGTCGTCGTCGTCGTCGTCGTCGTCGTCGTCGTCGTCGTCGTCGTCGTCGTCGTCGTCGTCGTCGTCGTCGTCGTCGTCGTCGTCGTCGTCGTCGTCGTCGTCGTCCACCTACCTCCACCTCCACCCCCACCCGACGCTGACGGCCACGCGGCGGTCTGTCCGCCGTAGCCGCAGCGCGCGCCCGCGCCCGCGGCCGCGCGCTGAAGGCGCGCCCAGATTTGTACCGAGCGCGCGCATCGTGACCTATGTCACCTATGCCCCACCCTCTACCTCAGCGGGGTGGCTGAGGCAGAAGGTGGGCTCCTCAGAAAACAGCCTCTGGACCCAAGACCCCGCCGAGGGAGAGGAAGAAAAAACCGAACAGCCTCAGAGGACACCTCAGAGGGCCACAAGGAGGGCCGCCGAGGGAGAGGTGGTCCTTATTGAAGGAAGGGTCGTGGCTGAACTGGCACGACAGAGGCCCAGACAGACGGACAGACAGACAGACGGACAGACAGACAGACTCTCTCTCTCGGGCTCCCACGTCGCTGGGGTGCCCCCAGCCACGCCTCGAGGGCGCGCCCCACCCGCGCCTGGGGGACGAGAACCATGACGCGGAGGAGCGCGCCGCTGTCCGGGGCCGAAAAAAAGGAGGGAGAAGAGGAAAGGGAAGAGCGAGGCTGCCGGGCAGAAGGCTCGCCGCGCCCCGCCGCGCTGCTCTGCGCCGCCAGGAAGGCCCGCCGTGCTCTGCGCCGAGCCGCCCGGCAAGACCCTCGGCGCTGGTTCGCGGAAAGCCCGCCGCGCGCTGCGCCGCCTGGTAGCGCGCGCCCTGGCCACCGGCCGTCGCGTAGCCCGCGCCGCCCCGAGCCTGCTCGCCAGCCCAGCGGGGAGGGGCCCGTGCTGGCTCGCCGCCTGCGCTGCAGCTGCCGGCGCCGTTGTGGCTGGCGCTGCGGCGCAGCGTGGCGGCTTCGAGCGTTGTCGCCAGAAACCCTCAGGGGCGCCAGCGCAAGCCCGCGGCGGCGTGCGGGGCCGTCGTCTCTTGCGCCGCTGCGTGCCGCTCGCCGCTGGCGCCTCAGAGGAGGCCCACCGAGGAGCGCAGCTGGCGTGCGAGTTCGCTTTGCAGCCCGCAGCTGAACACCCAGTGGGCGCGGGCCAGCTCGCGCTGGTGGTCCTGCTCGTCCTGCCTGTTCGTTCACTTCGGCCTTCAGCCAGACGCGGGCCTCTGCAACCAATCTCCCTCCGACCTCCAGGACGACTGGGACCAGACAGACAGACAGACAGACAGACAAACAGACAGACAGACAGACAGACAGACAGACAGACAGACAGACAGACAAACAGACAAACATACCCGAACACGTCGAAGCTGAAACGATCTGAGGCGGGGAAATCCAAGCACTCCCTGGCAATAGCTCCATGGCGTCGGCGACATCGTGTCCGTAGGGGCATGGACATGATAATGGTTGCTGCCTCCACCTGGCGGTAAAACAAAACAACTGATGTCGAACATGTTGTCATCTGTTTGGGGTGCATCTTTCACTCCCGCTGGCTTGAGCTGGCTTCCGCCCGCGGAGGCGGCCACGTTCTACTCCCGCTGCCTTCCGCCAGCCTTCCGACGGCCTCTGCCGAGCAAGAAATAATGCCTCCTTCGGCCTCCGAAAGGGGAGGCCACATTTCGGAGTGCGCCATCTCTGTTCCCGCCGCCAGGGATTGGCACCCTCGGCGGCACGCGCTGTACCCCGGGTAAGCACGAAGCCGTCCAGAAGGCGACCAGAAGCCAAAGGCTCCGCAGGCCGTCGCCGACGCGAGAGGCGGCGGCGAGAAAACGGGACGAGAAGAGGAAGGTGTGTTTTGCGTCGGCGGCCAGAGCGGCTAGACAAAAGGACTGTGCTGGCGAGTAAATCGACACGGGGCGCGCCACCATGCAGAGGGAGGGGCGAGAACGACAGAGAAAAGAGGAAGAAACGGACGGCACGAACCGAAACTTTCGGAGCCCCGTGCAGACTCAGCGGGTCGGTGCCGCACATCCCCCCCTGGCGCACGGAGCGCGCGGGGGGCGGCGCCGACGGCGCCGACACGGGGTTCCAGCGCCGGTCCAAGAGCCCCGCGCGGACCTTCGGAAGTGCACGCTGGTGCAGCGGTGTTGGATTCCCGTTTGCTGAACAAGCGTTATTGATCACCCCCGCTGGATGCCCAGTGCGTCTTTGAATTCGGGTGCTCCCCCTGGGGCTCGAACCTGGCCCTTTACGATGGGAAGTTCTGGGGCTCAGACTGCGCCGCTGGGCCCCGAACAGTGACAGCAACGGATTCCGCTGGACACCTCTTCACAGTTTATGATTTGAGGATCGCCCTCTCGCGCGGGAATTCCTGACACTTGATGCAGGAATCGCGCTCTCGCGTGGCATTCCCATGCAACTTATTAAAGGGCCACGCCCTCTACACTCAGGCATCAGGCTCTCGCTCTGGCTTTCCTCATGCTTTACTTTGGAATCGCGCCATCGCTCGAGACGTCCCCGTGATTCATGCAGGACGCGCACGCTTCAGCAACCCGCCTGCTCGACCAGGCCGCCTGGGCACGACTCCCCGACACGCCCGTTAGGTTCTACTTGCCCGATCTGCCCGTCCAGTTCTGCCATGTGGGTTCTTCTCCTAGCCCCCCTCCTGCTACTCTATTCCCTCTCTCTCTCTCTCTATCGTGCTCCATCCTTCTCCCTCCCCCATCTTCCCTTCCTTCCATCCGTCCTCTCTTCCCGTTCCTTCTTTCCATCCGGAGCTGCGCGAAATACACGTGGAAGGAAAATAAGATATAACCCAAAGGGGTACGATCTAAGACGAAGAGGGCGGGTATCGAGGGTTTGGGATATACGTCTTGGATGGCACGCGGGCAGATAAAAACAAACAAACTGATATGTGTGTTGGTGGTATTCCTGTTCTCACCCGTAGCGTTTACATTACCAAGCTCGTTTCTTATTACTCGTGATGCGTGTGTGTTAGTTACTAAAGCTCGTCTCATTCTTATTCACTATTACGTATCATTGGTCACAGTCTCATGTGCATAATTTCCCTGCGCGGGTAATATGATTAGTTGCTTGAGTGTATGTACTACATGATCTTCTTCGTCTGTTCCAGCTGTCGTGCACATCCACCGTGTCACTACAAATCGCTCTGCATCCTCCTCTTTCGTCCTCTCTTCCATCTCATTCGTATCATCATTATGATGTGTCGGATTGGTATTCGTCTTCCTCCGTGCGAGAGAGGCAGAAAACGGACGAGGGACAGAGAGAGAGAGAGAGAGAGAAAGCGAGAAAGAGAGAAAGAGAGAGAGATAGAAACAAAGAGAACAAAGAGAGAGAGAGAGAGGGAGAGAGCGGGCCCACTGCACGCACCCAGGCGCTCGGCTTCCCTCCCCAGCGCGTCCTTGCCGAACGCCTCCGCGCCCTCGGCGAAGTGGCCTGCCGGCCGCCCCGCCCCTCGGGCAGACCGGCGCGGGCCCCGGCCGCAGCGGGGGCGACCCCGCGCCCCCGGGGGCGCGCCGGCGCGCCCCGGGGCGGCATCTGCGGGGGGCCCCGGGAGCCCCGGAGCGCGCAGCTGCGGAGGCCTTCTGGCAGGCTTGCGGCGAGGGCCGCGGAGGGGGAGCCAGTGCGCGCAGGGAGCCCCAGGATCTGGAGGCCGGCGGATCTCCCGTCGTGGACTGGCCGCGGATATCGCACCGCCGCCCTCATGAGATCAGGAGGCCTCCAGGGTCTGGAGCCTCCTGGGCGCATTCCTCAACGAACGCCCCCCCCCCCCCCTCTCCGCCGCCCCTGCAAGCATCCCTGGCCCGCAAAGGCGTGCAAGTGAGTCCAGCCATGCGTGGAGTCCAGAACTCCACTCGGGTCTCGCCACGCCTCCCGCACCCCTCCATGCAAGAACAAAAACCTGCCAGAATCCGAGCAGAAATTGCCTCCTGCCTACCCCGTCGCGCCGCTGTCTGCGTCGCACCCGTGCCGATCCACGTCGAGCGCCGAATTCCGCGTCGAGCTCGATCTGCCCAGCAGCCCCAAGGGGGGGACGCGGCGACAGTCTGCCGCCCGCATGCCACCTGCCGAGCGCACGCGCCCAGACCTCCGACGAGATATGCTGTTGCTGTTGTTGCTGCTTCTGTTGCTGTTGGTGGTGGTGTTGCTGCTGTTGGTGGTGCTGTTGCTGTTGTTGGTGTTGCTGTGATTGGTGTTGTTGTTGGTGATGTTGTTTGTGTTGTTGTTGTTGCTGTTGCTGTTGCTGTTGCTGTTATTGTTGTTGTTGTTGTTGTTGTTGTTGTTGTTGTTGTTGTTGTTGTTGTTGTTAGAGGTGGTGCTGGTGTTGATGTTGTTGTCATTGTTGTTCGTGCTGCTGTTACTGTTGTTGCTAATATTGTTGCTGTTGTTGCTGCTGCTGTTGCTGTTCCGCTGCAGCGCGGTATTCTCTCACTTCGGCATCGCCCTCGTGCGCTTCGCAGCCCCACGGGGGCTCAAGCTGAGGCCCAACTGCCAGGGCCCGCATGGCGTACGTCAGGTTCGTGTCGTGCCGACCTCGGCGTTGGTTTCTGACACCGCGGGGGTCGTTCAACCTTGAACGATCGGCCGGTTCCGAAACGTCCAAATCGTTCCACATCGAGCGATTCTGGGTCGCCCGCGGCGTTCAAAGTTGAACGCCACTGGCGGGGTCGCCGCCGGTCGACACGACACGAACCTGCCGTAGCACCCCTCACGCGTGTCGTGGCACCATAGATTCCGATTGAGGCTCCAGTGCCAAGGTCCGCATGGCGTCGCCGCCTCGTTTCGGCACACGCCTCACACGTTTCGTGGCCTTCGTAGCTGCCCCCATGGGAAAGGGGTCGGGAGCTATGGGGCCGCGGAATGGAGAAATCCGCTCGGAGGATGTCTGGGCATAGTCGCTGCCCCCCCCCCAGCAGGTTCAGGTCTGAGCGAGCACATGTTCAACGGAGGAGCCGTGCACCGATTTGAACATGCCACCGCACACAGGACAGCAATACACAAGATCGTGCAAGTGTAGCCGGCAAACGGCCGTTCAACCGCAACTCGAAAGTGCACCCTGGTACCATCGCGTGCATCGTTCGCGCTACTCGAACAGTTCCTGAACACCCCCCACAACCTGCAGCCGCCAGGGCAAGCCGTCATTGCCCTGCGCACTCCCAGACGAAACCGAGCCACGACAGATGTAGGCCTGCGGAACTGGACTTTTTGTTTTGTCCTTGCATCCCCATGCCGAGTTCTAGACTCGTGTCACAAGGTGGATGGCCCGAGCAGCACGGCGAACCCCGAGAGGCGGTAGCAGGAAGACATGCAGAAGAACCAACCCTTGGGAGAAACCGACGGGCCGTTGATATGACGGAAACGGGTCCTGAGGGAAACGGGTCCTGGACCACAAGGCCTTTCCCCCGGGACCAATTCTTCATCCCGCGCTGTTTCCTGGCAGTCCCAGGGGCCCGTGGAGGACCCCGACAGGCCGAAAACGAGGAGAGAAAATAAACCGGAGGGCCCATTCCCCTGAGGACCCGCTGCCTTCATGGCGAGGCCAAGAGCACGAGGAGAGAGAAACTGAAAGAACAGGAACGTCCGGAGGTCCGCGCAGACTCCTTGGATCCGTGCTGGACCCCTCTCCTTGGCGCGAGGAGTCCACCAGGGGCGGCGTCGGAGGCGCCGCGCCGCCAGGGGGCACAGCGCCGGTCCAAGAGACCCGCCCGGAGCTCCAAATAATTATCTATTTTTGTATCTGCGCAGCTTCCTGCCCTTGGAAGGAGAAGAAACAATCGGGTCTGCCGGGCTTCTCTTTCGGGA
>CAUYUJ010006069.1:138224-163224 GCA_963575745.1 Prorocentrum cordatum | reverse complement strand
AGTCAGCCACCAGCCAAGCCCGCGACCAAGCAGCTGGAGGACGCAGCCGCTACCTTGCGCCGACTCCAGGGCCAGCAAGAGCGCCTCAAGTCCCAGCTCCAGCGAGCAGCGGCCTGGCAAGACGAATTGGTTGAGAAGCTCACCAGAAACATCGACGAGACCCAGCAGGCACCATCAGAAGTGGAACGCCTTTCAGCTCTTCTTCGGGCCAGTGGGGCAGAGCCTCCACCACCTGCTCCGACCGCAGAGGAAGGCGATGATGAGTTCCCCGTTCTGGAAGAAAGCGATGTGGTTCTCCTTGCCCCTGAAGAGCGCACAGCCTATGATCAAGCGATGTCAGTTCACGAGCAGGCCAAGCAGGCCATGGAGAACCACCGCCGCACTGGAGCGCAAGCTCGTGACGCAGTCGCCACAGCCAAGAAGCACCGCGAGACCAGCGCCCTCGAGAAGCGCAAGAAGGATGAAGGAGATCACCGCGGTGCCCCTGCAGCCACTGACGCTGCCCAGAAAGAAGAAGCCGCTGCTCCAGCGCCAACAGCCAACAAGTACGATTTCACGAATGCAGAGGAGGTCAAGCGATTCGTGGACGAGACGACCCGTGTTCGTGCAGCTCAAGTGGCAGCCACCAAGGGCGCGGGCAAGGGCACGAGTCAGCAGTGCTCCTGACCCGCGCTTCCAGCGCCTGGCGACGCGCGACCTGCGCGTCTTCTATGCGAACATCAGCAACTTCTCCTACGCCGCCCGTGAGTTCTGCAGGGATGCGCCATACGACTTCATGGGGTTTGTGGAAACCCACCTGGATGGCAAGCAGCTAGAGGACGAGCAGCGGCACCTCAGAGGCATGGGGTGGCGCACTGAGTATACTACGACACCAGCCACGCCGACGTCGGGAAAGGGCAGCTCTGGGGGAGCTCTCTGGGCGCGCGCGAGGCAGTTCAACACCTTTCCGCATCTTGCCGCGGGGGGTGGCGATGACCTTCTGTGCCAGCAGCTCCATGACATTGCAACCACCATGGTCCGCCTCAAGCACGTAACGGTCGCTTTCATCACTATCTACCTCACCTCGGACCCCAAAGGGCTGGATCTCCCTGCCAACATCTCCAAGCTCAACCAGCTGCTCACGCTCGTGCGCACGCTGGGCACGCCGTGGATGGTCTACGGCGACTTCATCAACACTCCAGAGCAGTTCAGGGCCTCGTGTTGGCACGAAGCTTTCGCGGCTGAGTATCTCCAGCCAAACTGCGAGTTCACCTGCGCGGGAAGCTCAGGGCGTATGATAGATTGGGGTCTATGTTCGCCAACGT
This sequence comes from Prorocentrum cordatum, assembly GCA_963575745.1. NCBI lineage: Eukaryota > Dinophyceae > Prorocentrales > Prorocentraceae > Prorocentrum > Prorocentrum cordatum. The sequence goes on along the minus strand of CAUYUJ010006069.1, from coordinate 161,920 downwards.
TCCTGCCGCTCGTCAAGTCTGTCGAGCCTGTCTATAATGTTCCGTGGCGGCCGCACGTGGGCATTGAGATCCGCATGCACTCGAGGCCTGCCGCTGTTCTGCGCACTCGACCTCTCCTCCCAGCTCCCATTGGGATCCCAGACCACGAGATCCATATTAAGAAAGGGCTCAAGAGGAAGCAGAATGATCGTCACCGCCATGCGCAGCTCCACCATACTGAAGATGGCGAAGTATTGGAACACGGCGGCGATGTGCATGACCACCTGCTGCAAGACCATTACGTCAAAAAGGTGCCGTGCATCGTCGACCACGAAGCCTGGGAGAACTACAAGCACCAGGTCCAGGACATCCCAATCTTGGAAGCCAGCTCGGAGACGCAGCAGCGCATAGCCTACGCACTCGATCCAGATGCAGCTAGCGACCTTGCGGAGTCGTATGGCAGATGGGCCATGGCCGCGGAGGCCTCTCTACTCAACCTGACGGATGCCATGCCGATCAGCGACGAGCGCCGTAGAGGACAACCGCTACGCTATCGGCTCGAGCAGATGATACGCCAGACTGACCCCACGTACATCCAAGCAGGCACCAAGCAGCTTGAGACCAATGCCTGGATCAGCCTCACCAGCCAGCTCCAAGTCTTCGTCAAACAGTGCGAGCGGCGCCAATCGCAGAGCGAAGCGAACTTCGGCACCATCAGGCCAAATACTGTTGACCAACGAGACCACCAAGCTGCCGACGCTGTACTGGATGACCCTATTGCGCGCATGGTTGCACGCACGCCGTCTTACCAGTGCTACCCGTGGACTGACATCCCTTTCGGCAGCCGGCTACAACTTCCAGGCCAAGCCGTGTCTCCAGCTCCGACGTGCACAACACCGTGCCCAGCCGTCACCAGCATGGACGACGAAGAGGCTGACCCCTTCGACGCGATCAACTACGACGTCGACTGCTTTGACTACCTGGAGCTGCTGCAGCGCGAGCCTGAGGAGCCAGGCGAGCCGCATCCTCTACCACGAGGACGTCTGCGAGACGCAGAGCGGCCAGAGCACTCTAATATCGGATGCTCGCTATCGCGCCAAGCTCCGAGAGTTGCCAACGTTGCGGAAGTCTTGGGTGGGTCTCTTGGGCATCTTGGGAGTAAGCCTCAAGAGGCTGAAAGGGGCCCTGGGGGGATCGGCGTCGGAGCCGTGCCCGTTGATATCGCTGCCGACGACCGTGAACCCTCGGGTCCCGCGTCTTGGGGTCTCGACCCGTCTGGGGCCTCCTCGTCTCAAGTCGCCAGCGGAGCGACGCCACAGCTTGACGCAGCTCGACCTAACAACAAAAACTGGAGTCAGAAGGAACAGTCTCCTGTGTGCACCAGTGGCGAACCAGTGGCAGACGGCATAGCCAGCGAGGCTACCAGCGAAGGAGAGTTGGACTACACCGTCGTCGGAGAAGCAGAGCTGTTCAGCTACCTGCACCAGCCCACACAGTTCATGGGCCGTGATCCGACTCTGCCACAACCGCCTCAACCAGTACGTGACTTCACCGAGTCTGTCACTGTCTGGGCAGCTACCTGGATCACCGACCTGAGCGAAGAGGAGCAGGAACCGTCCGACTGGATGCGATGGTGCGAGCCGTACCTGCTCACCTACCTCTTGCTCCCATGGAACAGCGAGCTCGCCCGTCAGCTCCAAGCGCAGCACCAAAGACGGCCACTGGAACAAGTCGTACATGAACTGTGCGAGCGAGCCTGGCGCCGAGCTTCTCCGAGAAGGCAGGCCCTGCTCGACTGGATCTCAGAGTTTGACAGCGACCCTGATGCCAGGAATGCTGCCATCAACGAGCATTGGAGACTCCATGAGGCCACGCGTCAGATGTTTCGAGATCTCCTTCAAGACAGAGCGCCGCCTGATGATGATGGGCAGCGAACTGATGACGACCAGGCCTCGGATGACGCCGAGCCTCCTGACCAGCCTGGCCCTCCTGCAGGTCCGAGGCAGCTCCTGGACAACCTGGTAGACACGGTGCAGAAGATGAGGGCAAAGGCCCCCCAAGATTGCCCAGAAGGCGAGATTGCTCTACTGGATGAGCTCAGAACGCTCCTCCATCAAGTCCGATATGATCAGACCTACCCGGCCTCAGATGGAATATCTGATGTGCTCGCCAAGTCCCGCACCTTCTCTGAGGCGCACTCCAACGCTACCTGGACAGCAGCGCAGATCTCAGTGAGGGAATGAGCCCAAACAGCCCTGCAGGGCATCCTTAAAGGAGCCCATCGCTATATCTCGAAGGCCGAGAAGAAGGACTTGCTCGACACTGCCATCCATAACCACCAGGTCATCGGCGACCCCCAGGGCTCTGTCGACGCCAGGGCAGCCAAGTGGCAAGAGCGATGGACCACACATTCGGCAGGCAGAGACCTCACCGACAGCATGAACGCCCTGCGCCGCAAGGCGCGCGATCAGCTCCACACGGACTGGGTCGACTACACCATGGATGATCTCCAAGCTGCCTTCAAAAGTATTCCATTGCAAACGGCGCAGTCCACAGATCAATGGTCACGTGCGTCGCTCCAAGCGGTCAGCCAGCAAGCGAAGCAGGAGTTTGTTCATTTGTTGAACTCTTGCGTCCACAAGTTATCTTGGCCATACCCGCTCATGCAGATCTGGATCTGTCTCCTTGCCAAAGGCAATGCGGCAACCACGGGCGATGAAAGGCCCATAGGTTTACTGCCCATGCCAGCCAGGGTCTGGGGACGTATGAACCGTTACCTCACAGGCCAGTGGTGCGACGCCAAGGCTGGCTTCTGGGGCAAAGCCATCAAAGGATCGTCGTCGCTGCAGGCGGCGCTCACGACGCTCATGCTGGACGAAGTTTCGGCCGTGCGAGGCGACGCAGAGGTTGCCACCCTGTTCCTGGACATTATGAAGATCTACGACCATGTGGACATCAGCCTCCTGTGCGTTCTCGCCACCAAGCTGGGCTTCTCACCTGTGGTACTGTATATGTCATGCCTGCTCTACCTCAGCCCACGCATCATTCGTGTCCGAGATGTCTACAGTGCTGGTGCTGTTGTTCCACACAATGGGCTACTCGCTGGATGTGCAGAGGCGAACAACATGGCCAGGGCTTACCTTTACGACTTGCTGGAGCACGTCCGCTTGCGCTACCAGGGCCTCATGATGCGAGAGTTCGTGGACGATCTCATGGTGCGGGCAGAAGGACACCGTTCCATCGTACGCCATCAAATGGAAAAAGGCTCGGCAGCTCTTGTTGACGGAATTCAGAAACTTGGTCTAAAGGTCTCTGAGAAGACTGTCATCTTAGGCCACCGCTCAGTTCAGCAGGCAGTTATCAACTCAATCCGCAAGGTCGGCGTCAACACCCGAGCGGCTCAGACAACCAGAGACCTCGGCTTCGACTCGGCGGTGGGTAGATCACGGCGTACTCCTACAGCGGCCAAGAGAGCCAGAGCGACGGCCAAGAGGTTCCGACGGGCACAGATCTCCCAGAAGCGCGGAGTTGGACGCAAAGTCACTGCAAGACTCTACACTGCCAACCTTCGGGCCAAGAGGATCTATGACGCCTCCGTTATGGGATTGCCTGCTACCCGAGTCAAGCAGAAACGAGCCACGGCAGCTACCATGGCAGGCCTTACGGTGGGTGGCAGATGCACTTCGACCATCATGCTCCACATCTACGACAAGCAGGACCCGCTCTCTTTCAATCTCAGACGCCAGATCACTGAGTGGTTCACCTTCTGGGCGCAGCAAGAACCGTACCACGCTCGAGTTCGGTTGGGATGGGAGGCTGTGTATGCCAAGATGGCCCAGATCCGTGCCAAGTCCAAGTGGCGTTCGGTCACAGGGCCCATGGCTGCCCTGATTGTCGGCATGGGCGAGATCGGCTGGCAACTTCGTCACCCTGATCGCTGGACGGACCCAGAAGGAAATGATTGGATCTATAACCCTGATGACACAGATTTGAATTCTCTCTTTGATGCAGTTCACGCCCGTGTTGAAGCCAGCCTGTGGAAGCAAGCTGGTCAACATCCTGAGGGCTTTGGCTGTGAACAAGGAGGTCATCTTCAAGCGACGCAGCGCACTTTGCGCTGGATGCGACGCAAGAAGTTATTCAAGGAAGCTGGTGCTCTGGAGAACATCGTCACTGGAAGTTGCTGGACTGCTCAGCGCACCTCCACTGCGGGCTACGTTTGTCCAGCCTTGTGCCCGCGCTGTGGAAAGGCAGCTGAGGACTTGCTGCACCGTTGCTACCTGTGCGAGAAAACGATGACATCGACCATGACTGGATCCGCCGTACCCAGGACCTCAAGAACCGAGTGCTGAGCCTGATATGAAGATGTTCTGGTGCCGTGGTATTTTGCCAGCCAGGCTCAACAAGGTTCCAGAGGCCCCAGAATGGAATGAGGCCCAGGTCGTCTACGACGTCGATATGCCAGTCCAGGTGCCCCAGTCCGAAGGCTACTCCTGCATCAGCGGTAACCCGATTCAGGCCTGCAGGGCCTACCTCGACGGCTCCGTCAATTCAGCAGATGCTCGTATTGCTCGTGGCGGCTGGGGGGTCGCTTTCAATTTCGACGAGTCTCCTGCTGAGGATCGTTTTCCTGGGCTTTTCGGCACCATTGACGGCCGTCAGGCGGTTCCCTGTGCAGAATTGGCTGGCCTGTACTACTGTCTCCTCTACACCCAGGGGGCCCTCGAGATCTGGACCGACAATGCCCTAGTTTACCGTGGTTGGAACTCTCGGTTGTGGCTATACCCTCAAGGTCCCCATAAGCAGTGGTGGCAGCGGATCAAGCTATCCTCCAGAGGCCCGACAGGATCTCCAATGTCAGCGTGAAGAAGTGTAATTCTCATCTCGATGCCGTGAGCCTGAGCGTAGCTTCCCAGCCCTGGTTTGTAACACTATGTAATGAACGAGCTGACGCTCTGGCCCAACGCGGCCTCGAGACAGCCCTGAATTTGATCCAGCCTCAATTAGATTCTTTGAAGGACCATGAAGCTCTCCTGCAACGGGTCCACAAGCGTCTAGCTGCTGTTGCTACGGCTGTAAACTCGCTTCCCAGGGTCAAGCACCAGCGTCCTTTGGTTGCGCGTACCCGCCGCAGGCCTGTGAAGATAGTCGCGCTTCAGCAGGAGCTTGAGCGTGCCACGGGCCATTGTATGCAGCAGCGCCCGAAGGACAAGAAGCGTTGGTTTTGTTTCCATTGTAAGCTTGGCCCCACGCGAGAGGCCGTCGAGAGCTGGATGCAGGCCCACCCGTGCAAAGGTACAGCGTTTGTTTCTTGTTATAACGTGCCCCTGCCAATCCCGCCCTCTGCGTACCCCTCACTTACAGTTGGAGGTAAGATCATACACCCGACCCATTCGATGCAAATTATGAATGGTCAGCTTTGGTGTACGAAGTGCGCGAGGCTCGGCAGCTGCACGAGCACTGGAGGTGGTAAGCTCAACCAACTCCCCGTCTCTTGTCCAGGTGGTGTGGGCACTGACAGTGGACGGGAAGCGTTGCGCAGGTTGGCGAATTGCCAGCCACCGAATGTTTCGGCCAAGATTTGGCCCTCTGGGGACCCCATTAAGCCCCTTAAAGCATGCAAAGCCAAGCGTGCACGCCTGATGTAAGAGGCTCGGTCACAAGGGCCGCGGCGTGTCTCTGGCCACGAGCGCGCCCCCTCGGTGGGCCGACTCCTCCTCCTCCTCCTCCTCCTCCTCCTCCTCCTCCGCCTCCTCCGCCTCCTCCTCCTCCTCCTCCTCCTCCTCCTCCTCCTCCCCCGCCTCCTCCGCCTCCCCCGCCTCCCCCGCCTCCTCCTCCGCCTCCTCCTCCTCCTCCCTCCTCCCTCCTCTCCTCTCCTCCTCCCTCCTCCTCCTCTCCTCCTCCTCTTCCTCCTCCTCCTCCCTCCTCCTCCTCCTCCTCCCCTCCTCCTCCTCCTCCTCCTCCTCCTCCTCCTCCTCCTCCTCCTCCTCCTCCTCCCTCAAGTAACATTTTGCTCGGACCAGTCTGGCTCACCAGAGCTCGCTCGAACCAGGTGGCCGTGCAATCCGCACCGGGTGGGGTAAGATACGCGGGCAGTATCTTTGACCCATCCTCGGACTTGAGGGGGAGCGCCAGGCGTCGCGCCGCTGAAAGTTGTACGGTTTCGTCTACGTTCATAGTATGTCAAGCACGTGGTGGTTGCAGCGTTGTGGGAAGAGAGAGCCTTTTTGGCCAGTCATGCCCCACATACGGCGTGTTTTTCCTGCAATGGCGGCCTTCTTGAGGAAGGAGATGGGGTGCGCTGCTGCGGGGCGCTTTCTCCGTGTCGGAGGGCTCGTTGCATTGCGTCGTCGTCCTACGTTGCGGTGTTTTGCGCAGGGCACTACAATTCACGCGTCAAGAGTACGTGGCTTGGTGGGCTTCAGCAACCCTGTGATGGGAGAGTGCCGTTTGTGGATTGGAAGCCTCGTTCTGCGGTTGTTAGCTGTGCGGGAGAGTAGACGCACGGGCGCCAACAGGGTGAGCATCACATTGAACGTTAACTGCGGGCGCATCCATAGGCCTCTCCTATCTGTTGTCGTGGGCGGCACGGTTGGGCAACCTCCCAGAGCCACTGCCTCCATGTCTTCTACGTCCAGGTGCTGTGGGGGCTCAACAAGTTGCATGTGATTGAGTTCGCGGCTCGGGGCTTCGGCCCCGCAGATGTATTCTGCCCTGGTAGTGGCAGGGAGGTGGAGGCCCGCCCTGTTTCTGGGGCTGGCTCGCGACCTCATGAGCCTGCGCAGCGTGCGCGGGAGGGGGGGCGCGGCGGCGGAGTCGACCGCGCTGCCCTTAGTTCTCGAGTCCTCCTCCTCCTCCTCCTCCTCCTCCTCCTCGTCCTCCCCTCCTCCTCCTCCTCCCTCCTCCTCCTCCTCCTCCCCCTCCCCTCCTCCTCCTCGTCCTCCTCCTCCTCCTCCTCTTCTTCCTCTTCCTCCTCCTCCTCCTCCTCCTCCTCCCTCCTCCGCCCTCCTCCCTCCTCCCTCCTCCCTCCTCCCTCCTCCCTCCTCCCCTCCCTCCTCCTCCTCCTCCCTCCTCCTCCTCCTCCTCCCTCCTCCTCCCTCCTCCCTCCCCCTCCTCCTCCTCCTCCCTCCCTCCTCCCTCCTCCTCCTCCCTCCTCCCTCCTCCCCCCTCCTCCCCCTCCCTCCTCCTCCTCCTCCCTCTCCTCCCTCCTCTCCTCCTCCTCCTCCTCCACCTCCTCCCTCCTCCTCCTCCTCCTCCTCTCCTCCTCCTCCTCCTCCTCCTCCTCCTCTCCTCCTCCTCCTCCCTCCTCCTCCTCCTCCTCCTCCCCCCTCCGGGAGGCTGGTAGAGGAGGGAGTAAGCAAGCAAGCAAGCAAGCAAGCGCCACTCGTTCACGAGAGCTACACAAGCCACTGCCACCAGAACCCCACAGGACTCCGTTCCCAAAAGCCCCCGCGCGAGCTGGTGGCACTCCGTTCCGGGCACTCTCTGCGGGCGCGCCCGGCACGGGATGCCACCAGCTCGGAGAGGGGGAGCGGCCAGCCCCCCTGGCTGGTGGTGGTGGTTCGTTCTTCTCTGGTGACGCACGTCCAAAATGCGTTGGCAGGAAAAGGTGAGACAGGGCGTGGCTAAAGCGCTCCACGCAGCAAGCAGTCTAAGCTACAACGACACCAAGAGAAGGAGAAGGAGAAGGAGAAGGAGAAGGAGAAGGAGAAGGAGAAGGAGACGGAGAAGGAGACGGAGAAGGAGGAGGAGGAGGAGGAGGAGGAGGAGGAGGAGGAGGAGGAGGAGGGGGAGGAGCAGAAGGCACCAGTACCGCGTCCCTTGCCTCATTTTCTGCCTTTGGGGGGCCTCCTGGGAGGCCCTCGTCTCTACGACTGGATTGGCCTCGAGATCCTGATCGGAACGCCAGGGGAGGTCCGGGGAGTAGCCGTATCGGTACCTTTCGGTTTCCTCGGAAAGCGGAGGAGGAGAATGGAGGAGGACATCTGGTCGCGACATTTTTGTTCGAGCCGGGCGTTTTCGCCTTACTTCGGGCACCGGGACTTCGCAGAACGATCCGGCCCAGAAAATAAGATGGGGTCTGAGGCTCCGATTGTGACTTTTCGCGATGTCGCAGCGTGATCGCGTCGTCGGATCGCAGGTGCCCAGACTTGTCAGTCTGGGTCCCTCTTCCACTTCGGGCTCCTGGGGCCCGTTCTCGGACCTCGGGACCATCAGCTATGGATCCGGAGCGAACAACACCCCCCGGGGGAGGGGTCTTGGCCTCTGGTGCCGCGGGCTGAAAAAAAACAAGTTTGCGGATGTTGGGGGCCCCATATAGCATAGGTGCTCGGTATGACTGCCTCAGAGCCAGCATCGGGAACTACGCGCGCTCAACTTCTAGAACCCACGCGATCACATGCATGCGTCATGGGCACATCACATGTTATGAGTACCGACCCCATGATGTGATGACCGCGACCCTCTGGGTTAGGTACACGTCGTGGATTTCTCATCGTGCTCAGGTCTAGTTGTGCTCGTTTCCAATTGTTCCTGGCCCCCCAGTGGCCAGGAAGAGGCCCAGGATAGAACAAGTAGAAATGTAAGGATCTTGCCCCCTCCAGAAAAAAAAAAACAAAGACCTTTCGAATAGTTGGAAATGAACAGCGTGTAGGTACACCTGCACCGATCCTGGCCTGGCCCGTCCTGGGCCCAGGCTCGGTGCGTGTACACGCCCCCCTGGCCAGGCCAGAGAGGGCACCTGCACCGATCCTGGGCCCCAGGAGCGGGCTGTCCGAGAGCCGTGCAGGGGCGCAGCCGGCGCCGCTCTCAGTTGGGAGCCTTGCTCCTCCTCGATCCTCCTGCTCCTCTTATTATTATTATTATTATTCTTATCATTATTATTATTACTAGTATTATTATTAGTATTATTATTAGTATTATTATCATCATTATCATTATTATTATTATTATGATGATGATTATTTTGTTTGTTATTCGTATTGTTATTACTATGACTATGTTTACTACCACTATTAGTATTGTTGCTATTACCATTCATACTACTATTATTACTAGTCGTATTGTTATTATTGGTGCTATGTTTATTATTATTACCCTGCTGCTCCTCCTCCTCCTCCTCCTCCTCCTCCTCCTCCTCCTCCTCCTCCTCCTCCTCCTCCAAGGGTGGAGAGAGGCACGCCGTGCAGAGGCGGAGGCGGAACGCCTGCGCTCTGAGCGGCGAGAGGAGAGGCAGTGGGAGGAGCGCCAGCAGAAGAGGCTGGTGCGTCGACGGAGCGCGGAAAGCAGCAAGGTGCGGAGAGAGGAGAGGCTGGGGAAGCCAAGAGGTGCCGATACTGCGGCTTCCTGGGCCTCTCCCAGGGTGCGTTCTGCCGAAGGGGTTCGAGGCGAATCCAACCGCGGCGACAAGGACCTCCCGGGAGGCCCAGAAAGGGGGGAAACGAGGGAAGGGCGGCGGTACAGCCGGGCTGCTGAAAAAGGAACGGTGAATCAGGAAAGACGCTTCTTTCTGGGCCCCCAAAGCGCCTGCGTGCACGAGAAGGGCTCGAGAAACAGCCACGGAAGGACCCAAGGAACATCAAGCGCCTTACGACCCATCATGATTTCTCGGTTCAGAGTCTTGACTGTACCAGCTTTCTCCTACAAGAGACAGGGATGCTGGCAGATGGCGCGGAGAGAGCGAGGAAAGGAAGGCCCAGCCCGCGCGCGCGGGCCGCTGCCATCGCATCGCGCTCGGCCATCTGGGGGCCCCGGTGTGCCCGCACCAAGGGTCACTCCGGCGAGAGGTCGCTCCTACGCGTACACGCCAGTCGGAAGAAGTAGGTAGAAACATGAAGCAGGACGGCGGATAACGTAGATTGGGTTCAGGCCAACCCAGAGAATAACAAGCAGCAGCCAAGACATATCGGTTATTGAAGTAGGGAGGCGCTTGAAGTAGATTTGGTTCTGGGAATCCGGAAAGACCTACTTTCAACGGTCGGCGGGTACAACTGGACCTAGGACAGAAAAACATCCGTCAAGAACATGAGAAACTCCGCCGGCCAAAACACGCGGAGCATCCCAAGGGTACCCTCCCCAGGATGCAGAAGAGCCTCTCGCAGGCACGGAGCGCATCCGGGTGCCCTCCCCGAACCGACCTCGAGCGCATGTCTCGGTCCGACCGTGGCCGAAGAGGGCGCGGAGAGAGCGAGGTCCGGGGAGGGAGCGCAGGGAGGCCGAGGCAGAGGGGCTCAGGGCCAGGGAAGGGCGGGCCCTGGCGCTCTCGGGCGCCCCACGGAGGCGCTGCCACGGAGGGCTGCACGAAGTGGAGGAGGTCTGGGGACGAGGCGAACTCCGAAGTCCTGGCGTGGGGGCAAGATGCTTGTCGGGGGAGCCCACGGAGGACGCGCGCGCGCCCACCCACGTACACGAGCACGCCCCCCCCCAGTCCGCGAGACCGGCCGCGTGGTACGACCGCTCGCGCAACGCGCAAACTCGGAAGCAGCGTGGATTCGAGCACGTGTACGCCCCTCTGTCGCTCCTGAGTTGTGCACACCACCCCCACGAACAAGCTGGTTCGGCAAAAAACCGTGGAACGGGGACCGCGTAAAAAAAATGCATCCCTTGGGGTCACGATTTTTGCTCACCACCCCTACTGGCAAGCTGGTCCAGCACAAGATACGCGCGTGGGGGGGGCAGTGGCCAAAAATCGGCCCCCGATGGCGTAGCCTTTCTTTCGAGCCGGGCGATTTCGCCCTGCTTCGGGCACCCGGACCTCCGCAGATCGATGCGGCTCGAAACGTGGCGCAGAAAGAAAGGGCTCTGGCTGTGTTTTTTTCTCCGTGTTGCAACTTATTCGCGACGTCGGATCTCAAGGAAGCCAATACTGGGACAACATCGGAGATCTCAGAAACCTCTCAGGTCTGCCAGTTCTGGGGAATGTATCGGGCGCCGCGGCCAGCCGAGAGCGTTTCGGAATGCTCTGAGAGCGTTCTGGAACGCTCTGGAGCGACATATCCTGTTCCTGGGCCTGTCTGAACGTACGATGCCCGAGTGCTGGGGACTGTTTCACGGATTGAGGGCGGGTCGTTTTCAGAATGTGGCGCTCGCCTTAGCGCCGCGCGCATTCGTTTTCAAAACGTGTATGATATATATATATATATATAGAGAGAGAGAGAGAGGACGGGTCGTTTTCAAAATGTGGCTCTCGCTTAAGGCCGCGCGCATTCTTTTTCAGTATATTCAAGAGCTTCACGGATTGAGGGCGGGCGCTTGCAAAATGTGGCTCTCGCCTTACCGCCGCGCACATCCGTGTTCAAAAATTGCAAGAGCTTCCGGGATTGAGGGCGGATCGTATTCAAAATGTGGCTCTCGCATTAGCGCCGCGCACCTTCGTTTAACAAAAATGCAAGAGCTTCACGGATTGAGGGAATGCTTTTCCCAACCATCCTGTGGTGTTGGGTCCTCGTTTTGAAGAGACGGTGCCCCGCGTTCCCTCCTCCTCCTCCCGCTGCCCCCTCCCTCCTGCCATCATCATCATCATCACCATCATCATCATCATCATCATCATCATCATCATCATCATCATCATCATCATCATCATCATCATCATCATCATCATCATCATCCCCCCCCTCTTCCCTGCGTTTCACCCACCCAGTACAGCGTTTCGTAGCCCCATAGGAGCTCCACCGAAGGCCCGAATACCCGCGCCCGCATGCGTCACGCACACCCAATTCGGCACACCCCTCACACGTTTCGTGGCTCCATAGGGAGCTCCACCGAAGGCCCCAGTGCCCGCGCCCGCATGCGTCACCCACACCCAATTCGGCACACCCCTCACACGTTTCGTGGCTCCATAGGGAGCTCCACCGAAGGCCCCAGTGCCCGCGCCCGCATGCGTCACCCACACCCATTTCGGCACACCCCTCACACGTTTCGTGGCTCCATAGGGAGCTCCACCGAAGGCCCCAGTGCCCGCGCCCGCATGCGTCACCCACACCCATTTCGGCACACCCCTCACACGTTTCGTGGCTCCATAGGGAGCTCCACCGAAGGCCCCAGTGCCCGCGCCGCATGCGTCACCCACACCCATTTCGGCACACCCCTCACACGTTTCGTGGCTCCATAGGGAACTCCACCGAAGGCCCCAGTGCTGCCGCCCGCATGCGTCACCCACATCCAATTCGGCACACCCCTCACACGTTTCGTGGCCCCATAGGAGCTCCGCCGAAGGCCCCAGTGCTGCCGCCGGCATGCGTCACCCACACACAATTCGGCACACCCCTCACACGTTTCGTGGCCCCATAGTAGAAGCTCCGCCGAAGGCCCCAGTGCTGCCGCCCGCATGCGTCACCCACACCCATTTCGGCACACCCCTCACACGTTTCGTGGCCCCATAGGGAGCTCCACCGAAGGCCCCAGTGCCCGCGCCCGCATGCGTCACCCACACCCATTTCGGCACACCCCTCACGCGTTCGTGGCTCCATAGGGAGCTCCACCGAAGGCCCCAGTGCCCGCGCCCGCATGCGTCAGCCACACCCATTTCGGCACACCCCTCACACGTTTCGTGGCTCCATAGGGAGCTCCACCGAAGGCCCCAGTGCCCGCGCCCGCATGCGTCAGCCACACCCATTTCGGCACACCCCTCACACGTTTCGTGGCTCCATAGGGAGCTCCACCGAAGGCCCCAGTGCCCGCGCCCGCATGCGTCAGCCACACCCATTTCGGCACACCCCTCACACGTTTCGTGGCCCCATAGGGAGCTCCGCCGAAGGCCCCAGTGCCCGCGCCCGCATGCGTCCCGCACACCCATTTCGGCACACCCCTCACACGTTTCGTGGCCCCATAGGGAGCTCCACCGAAGGCCCCAGTGGGTGTGCCCGCATGCGTCCCGCACACCCATTTCGGCACACCCCTCGTACGTTTCGTGGCCCCGTAGGGGGCTCCACCGAGAAGATATTCACAATTGCAGTATTCACAATTGCATATGGTTGGGTCCTTCGCCAGGATAATTTTTTAATCCGGCTCTCTCCTTAGCGGCGCGCATATTCGCTTCCAAAAATTGCAAGAATTTCACGGATTCCCCTGATCAACGCGCCCCAATGTTTTTACTTTTTCCGAACGATTCCGGATTATGAGGGCGCACCAGTTACGTTGATTCGCAGTGTTGAAGTCCCACGAATGACTGGGACGACTCAGGATCGTCAAGACGCGACAGTCCGGTTGATCCGTGGCGTTGGAATCCCGAGAACACTGTGTTGGTACGCTTCAGGATCTTCAAACGATTGTCTTCCAAAGAAACAGTTCACTCAGTGAAAATGACCGTTGTAGGGGCTAAAGGGAGGGAGCTTGGAGGGAGGGTTTCTTTCAACATCGTTGATGACTCTTGTGTTTGCACTGGTCCTCCTCCTCCTCCTCCTGCTCCTCCTCCTCCTCCCCCTCCTCTTCTTCCTCCTCCTCCTCCTTCTCCCTCCTCCTCCTCCTCCTCCTCCTACCCCTCCTCCTCCACTTCCTCCTCCTCCTCCTCCTCTGCTCATTGTTCTTAGTATGTTTCTTCTTCTTCTTCTCATTATTATTCGTATATCATTAGTATTCGTCTTCTTCTTATGTTGGACAAAGGTGTAGTCAATCATCCACTGCTCTGCGCTATGCTACCCTGCACTTCCCGCCATCTGCGCTACACTACCCGAGCGATCGCTTCTCCAAACCCCCATTCCAGAGCGCTGAACTCCGTTTCGGAGAAAGCTCTGTGTAGGTCCAAGATAACGACTGGCTCTTCGAAGAAATACACGTTCCGACAAAGACGTGCACGCATACATTGCAATTCTTGCTGCTGTCGATGTCTGCCCGCGGAGCGCTCCGTCTATGCACAATCTGAGTCGCGATCCACGCTGCCTTTCCAATACGCTGCCCAGCCTGGTTTCATCTTCCCAATCGTGCTCCTCGTCCAAGGCAATATCGGCACCATTGCACATTCCTCCTCCCCCTAATCCTATAGCCTCCTCCTCCTCCTCCTCCTCCTCCTCCTCCTCCTCCTCCTCCCTCTCCTCTTCCTCCTGATCCTCCCCCTCCTCCTCCCTCTCCTCCTCCCTCTCCTCCTCCCCCTCCTCCCGCGCATCACATTTTGGCAGCCGCTGGGAGCGCGACGCCACGCCCGATGCCGTTCGCTATCTTCCTCTTCACGACGTCCTCTCGGGTGGGAGGAGGGCGGCAAGACTGCGACACAGGGCTCCCGCCCCGCAGCTCTGGACACCCGTGCTCAAGAGTAAAGGATTTGTTGGGCTGAGAAGCGAATTCGTCCCGAGCGTCTTCTCAAGCAATATCCCAAGTCCAGAGATGCGAACAGTTTACGAAAACAAAGAGCTATAGGAGCACGCCAAGGGTGAAGTCCAGCTCCCGAGTTCTTCACATCCAAAGCGGGGTTCCTTGTTTTCTCTTGACACCCCCGTGCGCAGGAGATCCCACCCCCTCTCTTTCTCCTCCTCCCCCTCCCCCACCTCCTCCTCTTCTTCCTCCTCATCATCGTCATGATCATCATGTTCATCATGACCATCATTATCATCATCAGCATCAGCATCATCATCATGAGCAGCATAATCGTCAGCATCATCATCGTCATCACCATCATCGTCATCATAACAATCAGCATCAGCATTATCATCATCAGCAGCATCATCACCATCACGAGCATCATCCTCATCATCCCCGTCACAAGAATCATCATTTTTATTATCAACATCATCACCATCACCATCACAATCACCATCAAAATCAACGTCACCATCTTCGTCATCATGACACCATCATCATCATGACCAACATCACCATCATCAACGTCGTCATCATCTTCATCATCTTCTGCATCGTCACCATCGTCATCATCATCATCATCATCATCAAATTCATCATCATCATCAGCAGCATCGTCATCATCATCACCATCATCTTTTTCCCCATCATCATTATTGCCACTCCATTGCAATCATCATCACAACAACTCTCACATGAACATATTCTTCATCGTCATCACCACCACCATCACTATCATTATCCTCATGGTCACCTCGTCATCATTAGCATCATCACCATCATCATCATCACCATCACCATCATCAACATCATCATCATAATCATCATCGCTATCGCCCACACATAGACTCATCTTAAGGAAGACTCGAGCGGGAACCTCGTCTGTGAGTGAATCGCGAAGGGGTCTCAAACGGGACCCCCCTCCTTACGGGGCTCGCACTCCATGTTCGAATCCGGGGCGAGCCATCGGAGCCCGGTAAGATTCGTCAATCTTCGGCTCCTTTGGCCTGAGTATGGACGAGGTCTCGAACGGGAGCCTCGTGCGTGAGTGAATCGCGAAGAGATCTCAAGCGGGACCCCACTCCTGATAGTGCTCGCACTTCATGTTCGAATCCGAAGCGGTAATCGGAACACTGTAACCGTCGTCACTTTGGGGTTCCTCGTCAGTGAATGAATCGCGCGGAAGTCTCAGCGGGACGCCCTCACTATAGGGCCCGCGCTTCATGTTCGAATCCGAGCCGGGATATCGCAACCACATGACTGTCGTCACTTTGGGACTTTCCTGGCCGGGATATGGAGAAAGTTTCGAGCGGAAGCCTCATCTAAATCGCGAGGAAGTGTCAAGCGGGTAACTGTCGTCACCTTGGGGTTCCTCTGGGTTTTCTGCACAGGCTCCGGCGCGCTCGCGCTCGCGCTCGCGCTCGGACCAGGGCGTCCATCTTCTGAGAACTGGGACCTCGAGCTGGCATCCCCCAGGCCACGAACCGCTTCGAGCCTGGGGACCCTCTGATCGCGCTTTTGGCCTGCACGCGCGAGGGCAAACCTTTCCGACCAGAGGTCTGGTCTGCCTGGGAACGCTGGCATCGGACAACCACGGCGCCTGAGACCCGCGACACCAACACGGGAACTTGACCCTCGGTGACGGCATGGGCGTATATTGGGAGACGCCAGCGAGCGCGCTCGTCGCGAGACGCGGCGTCTCGGCATGCCCCTCGTTTTCTCGCAAACCGTAGACGAGGGCACCGCGATTCAAGGCGATCCAGACGCGGGCTGACGCCTCCTGAACGTCCCAAGCATGCACAAGGCGGGGGACATCCGTGTTGTTTTACCAACACACGTCGGCGTGGCGATTCGGTTTACGGCCGTGCTGGAGCAGCTGAAAAATACATTGGGGCTCGTGTAGGAGCACCTTCCAGTTTCGCCTACACGACATGCGGGAATACGCGCCAAGCCAGTTCTTTCGCCCCCGCAACCTACTGCAGAGAATCCGCCGACCCTTTGGGTCACGGCGTGTGAGATGCTTCCTCCTCCCCAAACCCCTCCTCTGGGAGCCCGGCCCGGCTGGTTCGGAAGAAGCCTCAAGGGGCCCTAAAACGCGCCAAGAGGGCCCCAAAGCCCCAAGGACGGTCCAGGAGGGCTACGGCTCACCGAAAGATCGCTCCAAGAGGCCCCCAAGACGCACCAAAAAACCACCAAGAGGCGTCCCAAGAGGCCCTCCACAAGCAAAAACCGTCCCATTCCCCAGGGCAAGACGTATATGTCTAGCACATTCGCTTTTGGGGTTTTCGCGACGCCCACAACGGCCCAAAAACCCTTCAATATCGACCCCAGATAACCCAAAAGGCCACCAACAGGGTTCCAAAACGGCCCAAAAGGGTCCAACAACGGCCCCGAAGCCTCCAAAACGGCCCAGGAGGGCCCCAGGACGGCCCCAAAAGGAGGCCCAGAAGGGAGAACCTGGATGGACATTTCGAGCAGCCGGCCCCGAACAAAAATCGAAAAGGCGCCAAGAGGCCCCCAAGTGGCCCCCCCCAAACCCCTGGGGGCCTCAACGCGGCCCCCAAGAGGTCTCAAAAATGTTGCCAGAAACCCCAGAGAAGACCCGCGATCCGCCAACCGCCCCCGACGAAATCCGAAGAAGCTAAAACCCCAAGATTACCATCCGCGTTTCACTTTCACTGCCGCCCCAGAGGGTCGGCGGTGCGGCGCCAACCAATGAATCTGGATGCAGCTGCGCGGCTCCCAGAAATCCCTGATCGACCAGAAGGTCGCCGAGCTGCTGCTACAGGGCGCCGAAGGCGCTGACGACGGCGGCGAGGCCGAGGCGCGGGCGAGGACCCCGTTCACGTTCAGGCCCAGCGAGCTTGAGTTCACCTGGCAAAGCTCAGGGCCGCACGTCGTGCGCCGTTTCGGGTTCACCCTGACGAGCGGCACGCGTCCCATCTGACCTCCACGCTGTCGCAGGGCCAGACGATGTGCAAAGGCGTCACCACCGAATGCGCCAGTGATGAGGACGCTGGTCGCACGGGCATGTCGGGCGAGCAATGGTGGCTGCACTGTTACGTCATGTATTCCCCCGCGCCGCGTTCATGCGGAACATGCTGATCCTGCGGCCGCCCACGCGAAAAGTCCTGGAGCGCGAGCCGCCATCGCCCCTGCGGAATTCGCTCGGGGAGCTCGACAAGACAGCGGTGAGCCCCAGGGCTGAGGGGGAGCAGCTCGCGACAGAGCTGGGTTTCGCGCTTTCTCCCGCCTCAGCGCGGCCGCGATTAGCTCGAGACCTGCGAGATTGTCCCAACGGCTGGCTGCCTCCCGCGCACCGGCGGCTCGCGGGGTTGTCCCAAAGGCCTGGCCCGCAGGGTTGCCCCAACGGCTTCGCGATCTGGCCACCGACGCGCCCCTTTTGGGCGTGGCGGCGAGGGTGCAGAGGGAAATGGACATGCGTGTCCCGGCCAGAAAGAAGAAGAGGTACATGAGGAGAACAGGCGGGATGGAGACGAGGAGAGGGAGAAGGAGGAAAAGGTAGAAGAGGAGGAGGCAAAAAGGAGGAGGAGGAGGAGGAGGATGAGGATAATAATAATATATGGACCGAGGAGGACGAGAAGAAGGATGGAACGGAGGACGAGGAGAAGGCGAAGGCGGAGGAGGAGGAGGAGGAGGAAGATGCGCAACAGAGGGCGGGAGGAGGAGGAGAAGTAGGAGTACGAGGAGGAGGGCCTCCGCCATGGCGAAGAGAAAAGAGCGAGGAGGACTCTAAATAGATTATCATGTGGGGTCTGATCCTACCGTTGGAGAAATCCCACCAGCCCTTTGGGCGTGAGTGGTTTAGCGAGCTTTCTCTGTTCTCAACCCCCCTTCTTCCCCTTCGGGGAGGGGCTTACTTACCCCTCCCCCTACCCCCTCCCCCTGGGCCTGGAGAGGTCCTTTCGCGGGTGGTCAGAGGGGTCTTTTTCGACTCCTGGGAGGGCTAAAATTCGACACCCCTCACGAGGATTCTCGCCCCGACGGGGGGAGGGAGAAAAGTGCTCCCCCCATCTGTGATCGATCGCCCGACAGATGGCCCCAAGATTCCTCCCAGACCCCTCCCAAAGAGCCCCAAGAGGCCCCAAGAGGCCTCCAAGAGGCCCCCAAGATGCCCCCAAGAGGCCCCCAAGAGGCTCCCCCGAGGCACCCAAGACGCTCCTGGAAGCCCCTGGAGGCCGCCAAGAGGCCCCCAAGACGCCCCAAACGGCCTCCAAGAGGCTCCCAAGAGGCCCGAAGAGGCTCCCCCAAGGCACCCAAGACGCTCCTAGAAGCCCCTGGGGCCGCCAAGAGGCCCCCAAGACGCCCAAAAGGCCTCCAAGAGGCTCCCAAAAGACATCTACTACTACTACTACTACTACTACTACTACTACTACTACTACTACTACTACTACTACTACTACTACTACTACTACTACTACTACTACTACTACTACTACTACGACTACGACTACGACTACGACTACGACTACGACTACTACTACTACTACTACTACTACTACTACTACTACTACTACTACTACTACTACTACTACTACTACTACTACTACTACTACTACTACTACTACTACTACTACGACTACTACTACTACTACTACTACTACTACTACTACTACTACTACTACTACTACTACTACTACTACTACTACTACTACTACTACTGACTACTACTACTACTACTACTACTACTACTACTACTACTACTAACTACTACTACTAACTACTACTACTACTACTTACTACTACTACTACTACTACGACTACTACTACTACTACTACTACTACTACCACTACTACTACTACTACTACTACTACTTACTACTACTACTACTGCTACTACTACTGCCTACCTATATACTACCTACTACTACTACTACTTACTACTACTACTACTACGACTACTATACTACTACACTACTACACTACTACCTACTCGACTACTCATCTACTACTACGTCGACTTCGAGGGCCCCGAACGACTCACACCACGAGGAGCCCGAACGACTCACACCAGGAGGAGGGGCCCGAACGACTCACACCAGGACGAGGGACCCGAACAACTCACACCACGAGAAGCCCGAACGACTCACACCAGGACGAAGAGCCCGAACGACTCACACCACGAAGAGCCCGAACGACTCACACCAGGAAGAAGGGCCCGAACGACTCACACCAGGACGAGAAACCCCGAACGACTCAAACCACGAGGAGCGCTTTCTCTCCCTCCTCCTCCGCCTCGTCCTTCTCCCGCTCCCACCACAAGGAGGATGTACAAGGAGGCGGGAGGAAGGAGGAACAGGGGAGATATGCGGGGGCAGGCGGAAACACGCCTGAAAAACACGACTGTCGGCATGCTTCGCAAGAGTGGCTGTTTTGAGATGGGCTGGTGGGGATACGCGAAGCGTGAAGAATTCTCTTAAACGAAATCTGGAGTTCGTGATATGTCGAAGTTTATCTTAAGACTTCTAGTGGGTGGACCCTCGGAACCCCACACTGAAACGAAACCAGTGGCGCGCGACCAGCAAGTTCTGACAAGTACGGGCAGAAGAAGTAAAGGACGCGAGGGCAGCCTCTGTGAGGTACCGCGCCACGGCCACGGGTTTGACCGCACGGGAGCCGGCAAGCGCTGCACTCCGCCAGCCGCTGCTGGCGCAGTCGCCGTTGGCCTCGCTGGCGGCGCGCACAAGGAAGTGGCGCTGAGGGTGGGTCGGGCAAAATGACATAAACATAAAAATGCAATGGTCCGCGCGGATTCCTCGGATGTGCGCTGGGGTCCCTTGGCGACGCCTCCGGCGCCACACCGAGAAATCCTCACAGACCTCGAAGTTGGGTCCTCGATTTGGAGAGACAGTCCCCGCGTCCCCCCTCTCCTCTCCTCTCCTTCTCCTCCCGCTCCTCCCATCCTTGCCTCTGCCATCCGAATTTGGCACACCCCTTCACACGGTTCGCGTCCCCATAATTAGGGAGCTCCACCGAAGGCCCCAGTGGATGCGTTCGTATGCCGCCACCCCCCTCACTTTGGCACACCCCTCACACGGTTCGTGGCTCCGTAGGGAGCTCCGCCTAAGGCCCCAGTGGCTGCGCTAGCATGCCGCCCCCCCCCTCACTTTGGCACACGCCTCACACGCTTCGTGGCCCCATGAGGGAGCTCTGCCGAAGGCCCCAGTGGCTGCGATCGCATGCCGCCACCCCCCTCACTTTGCCACACCCCTCGCACGTCAGCCGCAACGGGCTACATCAGCATGTAACCCGTTTCATCTGACCTCCGCCCCCCCTGCGGGCGGCCCCAGCGGCAGCACCCGCATGGCAGCCCCGCCCCATTTCGCCGCACCTTTCACACGTTTCGTGGCCCTGCATGGAGCTCCACCGAAGGCGGTTCTCACAACGGCGGTACTCACAACTGCATACGGTTTGGTCTTCCAGCAAGATAAGTATCTTTTCTGTCATTGTTTGTTGTTCGAAGCTCCTAGGGAGGCGGGGGGCTTCTCAGAAGGCGAAGGCCCCCTCAGAAACATGCTTGGGCGCCGGAGCGCCAGATCGGGGGTTGCTAAAAGGTGCCCCCAAAGTGCCCCCAGATTTTCGCTCCATTTGAAAGCACCTGGGGCCCTCTGAGCCTCGTGCGGGGTGCTGTGGAGGCTTCGGTGGCCTCGAAATCCTGGGGTCACCCTGGACCAGGGGGCGCTTATGGCAACATCCGACCAGAAAGCCCACGCGAAGTAGTTGTCGGACTGAGCGAAGCGAAGGAGGTGTTCCGAGAATCTTCTCCTTGACTTTTTCCCATGGTAGGTTCTGGGCCGACTCCCACCATGTGGCGTCGATTGTGGAGGGCCCAGGGGGCTTCTGAAGAAAGCCTCGCCCAGAGGCCAGGCGGGCTCTTGGGAGGGCCCCCCCCCCACCCCCTGGCAGGCCGTCCCCTGCCTTGTCAGGGGGCGGCGTTCCCCAGCGCCGCCGAGGGGCAGCGCTGGGGGGAGGGGGGGCACGAGCTCAGTCGAGCTGGCATCGGCGACACATCGCCAACACATCGGCGACTGGCCCCCCATGGTGAAACCCAGCGCTCCTGGGCGGGGTGGGCTGTCGGGCACCAGATCGGGGGGGGGCCGATGCATCCCCCCTCTGAGTCCAGCCCAGACTCTTGATGCTCTGATGTGAAGCCTGGGGCCCAGGAAGAATGCGGATTTCTCTTGAGATGTCTGCTGGGTGTGCCTTCTGGCGAAGCCAGCGAGCAGCTTCCAGCAGCTCCGCGGACCCCTGCGCTGAGCCGAGGGTGCCGCGAAGGCACGGCGTGGGGCCAAGCTGGCCCGCGGGAGGCGCCGGTGCAGGTGGCGCGCCCTATCCACGACCGCGGGGTCGCGTCCAGGGGGGGGTCGGGGATTGGGCTACGAAATCGATGCATATCCGCTGACTGCTCCCTGGCCAGGCCCATCCTGGACCCAGGAGCTGTGCATCTCCACGCCCTCCTGGCTGGGCCAGGAAGGAGCATACAGTATACACAGCTCCTGGGTTGAGGATGGGCCTGGCCAGGGAGCAGTGGATATGTATAGGTTTCGTCGCCCAGTGGGAGTGGTGGATACGGAGATCAACCAGATCTGCTCGCCTCCGCAACAGAACTCAGGAGCTCTGCGTCTGGACGGCGCGCGAGCAGGGTGAAGCCGTGAGCCGCCTGTGTGCGAACAAGAGAGGTGTACTGCAGTGGCGGCGCCTGCCCGTGCCACACAATTGACGAGCAGAAGGAGGAGCAGCAGGAAGAGGAGGAGGAGGAAGAGGAGGAGGAGCAGAGGGGAGAGAAAACACATCTTCGCACATCCCTGGAGCCCCGCAGGCGGGCAGATAGGGGCGGAACCCCACGGAGATCCACATCCCAAACTCCTCTCCTCCTCCTCCTCCTCCCTCCTCCTCCTCCTCCTCCTCCTCCTCCTCCTCCTCCTCCTCCTCCTCCTCCCCCCCCCCTTTTCCCTCCTCCTCCTCCTCCTCCTCCTCCTCCTCCTCCTCCTCGAAACCACGGAGCAACCCGACTCCGAAGCGGTGGGCACGGACAGATCCTGGCGGTGGAAGGGTGGGCGCGGCAGGGCACGTGTGAAGACCGCTGCGGGTGGTGCTCGGGCTCTCCTGACGGCCCGAGTGGAGGAGGGTGGAGGGAGTAGGAGGAGGAGGAGGAGGAGGAGGAGGAGGAGGAGGAGGAGGGAGGAGGAGGAGGAGGAGGAGGAGGAGAGGAGGCGGAGGAGGAGAGAGGAGAGAGGGAGGAGGAGGAGGGGAGGAGGAGGAGGAGGAGGGGAGGAGGAGGAGGAGGGAGGAGGAGGAGGAGGAGAGGAGAGAGGAGGAGGAGGAGGAGGAGAGGAGGAGGGAGGAGGAGGAGGAGGAGGAGGAGAGGAGGAGGGAGGAGGAGGAGGAGGAGGAGGAGGAGGAGGGGGGGAGGAGGAGGAGGAGGAGGAGGAGGAGGAGGAGGAGGAGGAGTCGGAAGCCTTGGCAGCTGTTTGGGGTTCGACTGTATACGAACCTATTGCTGCTGGCGCGTCAGATCGGCGAATCGACGGGTCGCCTACGGGACCCTTGGCTTTTTAGCCTCTCGGCCCGCTGCAGCGCGGGGCCTTCCCGAAAACAAAATTGTTATGAATACGGCAGGGGCTTAGGGCCTTCGGGCCAATCGCCCCTGACTCAGGCGGTGTCCCAGTGTAGCAGTCGTCCCGCCACCGCCTCCTCCCCGCTCCCAACGTCCCCACCACCCCCAAGTCCCACTATCTAATGCTGCTGCGCGCCTGTACTGAAATCGCAGAGCACAAGATCGACACTGCCAGAGCTGGCACCAGGCACACTGCACTCACTCACTCACTCACTCACTCACTCACTCACTCACTCACCATACGCTTCTAGTGTGGCAGCAAATCTTGGCCACCCGTAGTACACAACAACTCTCCCCGCAGTGGCAGCCCGTGTTGTTGTACCTGCACGGCTGGTCCTCTAAGCAGCACAACCCGGGGCGACTGGAGTCGTAGAGGATGGGCAGGCCCGTGTTGATGCCCTTCACGGTCTTGCACGCGGCGTCGTTCGTGGGCGTCGTCCTCACCTTCTGCTGCACCAAGGCTGCGGAAAAGCAACCCGTGTTGTTGTACCTGCACGACTGGTCCTCGAACCAGCACAGGCCGAGGCAACTGGAGTCGTAGACGATGGGCAGGCCCGTGTTGATGCCCTTCACGGCCTTGCACTCGGCGTCGCTCGTGGGCGTCGTCCTCACCTTCTGCTGCGCCAAGGCTGCGGAGTAGCAGCCCGTGTTGTTGTACCTGCACGACTGGTCCTCGAAGCAGCACAGGCCGAGGCAACTGGAGTCGTAGACGATGGGCAGGCCCGTGTTGATGCCCTTCGCGGCCTTGCACCCGGCGTCGTTCGTGGGCGTCGTCCTCGCCTTCAGCTGC
>CAUYUJ010006069.1:115724-130724 GCA_963575745.1 Prorocentrum cordatum | reverse complement strand
AGTCGGGCCCTCCGCATTCTGTCCACGAGTTCCTTCAAGTTGATAATCTCGTCCTCGTCCTCGGCGGCGTGGAAGCGCAGCAATTCCGCGATCTTGGCGCAGCGAGTCGGGTCCTCCGTGACGCCCAGTCTGAGGCGTACGCCGCACTGCGCGTAGAAGTATTTGTAGTCGTCTGCGCTTGGCTCAAGGACTGGCTCAAGGCCAGAATATGCGAGAGGGCGTGAGCGGCCCTGACATACTTCATACTCATACTCCTCTTGTATTTGCTCTCTTTGCATTTCCTCTTCTCGACTGTCTCTCACATCTTGTCTTGCGCGATGTCTTCGCCTGCCAGGACGCGCGAGGAAACCGCCAGCCAGGCACTCCGCTTGGTGGGGGGCGGGACGTGCGGCAGAGACTCTTCAGCCCATTGAACGAGATGGACGAGGCTGAAAACGCAGGGGAACACCACATCGGCACGCCAGACACCACAGCAGGCGCCCAGCAGCAGGCGCCGACCCTTGAGGAGATCGCGGATATGTTCCGGCAGG
Organism: Prorocentrum cordatum; assembly: GCA_963575745.1. NCBI lineage: Eukaryota > Dinophyceae > Prorocentrales > Prorocentraceae > Prorocentrum > Prorocentrum cordatum. Next base: position 130,194 of record CAUYUJ010006069.1, on the reverse strand, counting down.
AGGTGACACCGCTCCAGCGCGCCATCTCTGACCTCGAGAACAAGGTCACTGGTATGGGCGACATGATGGACTCCCGGATGAGCGCGGTGGAGGGGAAGATTGACAATTTCGAGACTCGCATCGCGGACCTTGAGGAGCAGCGCGTCAGCTTGACGAACACTCCGCGGTCTGATTGCACTGCGAACGCAGAGATCTGGGAGCAGTTGAAGGCCTTGGAGCTGCAGATCGCCACGCCGAAGGTTTCGGGCTCCAGCAGCGCCGACAACAAGGCAGAGAGGGGCAAGACCTTGGTCGTCGGCGGCCTGCAGTCGTTCAGGGGGGTGCAGGAGGTGAAGGAGTGGGCGTCGAACAGACTTTGGGGCGCTCTCGGGCCCCAGCCCCGGGACACCTACACCAAAGGAGATTTCCGGGGCACTGCTTTCCTGAAGTTCCTGTCCACAGGGGACCGGGACAAAGCTGTCAGCGTATTCCGCAATGGGTCGTTCAAAGAAGGGGGGGGCAATATTTGTGCGAAGCCTGACAAGGTCCTCTCGGAACGCATCCTTTCTTCGTTCGTGTTGGGGGTGAAACACATGCTCAGGGAACGGGGATGCGAGTCCAAAGCCGTGTGGGCCGACCCAAAAGAAGGCAAAGTCTGGGTAGGCGATGTCGTCGCTGTTCACGGGCACATCGATGAGAACAAACTGTCTGTGGACTACGGGCCTGGTTGGAGAGAGTGGCTCACGGACCCGGCCTTCCCCGAGTACACCGCCCCCGTTGCCAAGCTGAGCAGTAAGCTGGAAAACGCCCCTGCCAAGGGGGGCGGGAAAGCAGCGCCCAAGGGAAAGGCGAAGGGTGGCAAGGGAACGGGCCCCCATCGAAAATAGGGGCGCCAGCGGTGCGCAAGCAGAGAAGTTTCACTTCAGCTACTTGGGGATGGTCAGCTTTGCCTTCCACATGCCCCGGGAGCTCCTGGTGATCTCATTGCGGGGCAAAGGTTTTCTGGCGAAGCCACTATGCCTCTTCCTTCAGTCCGGGGTGGGCGTTTACGCCCTGTAAATGCCGAATTCAATATCGCATCGTGGAACACTGAACGCTACACGGGAGCTACACAAATTGAGTTGGAAAGCGTTATGAACCAGAACCAGATTGGGATCTTTTGCGCGCAAGAGACCTGGCGGTCGAAATCCGACACCTTCGTTACCGAGACTGGGTTCTTGATTATCTTCTCCGGCGGGGCAGAGGACGATTCAGAGCGCGCTGGAGTAGGGTTCCTGGCAGCGCCGCGGGCGCGGAGATCGGTCGTGGGCTTCTGCCAGGCTACATCCAGAATGGCACCCTTGAAGCTACGAGTACCGGGTGGGAAGGCCGTCATCTTCACAGCCTGCGCGCCCCACAGTGGCAAACCCTTCGAACAGCGGCACGCGTTCTTCCATGATGTTGCAAAATTCGTTCAGTCCAGATCCGCTCGTGGACCCAAGCCTGTGTTCGGCGACCTGAACGCAAAACTCTTTCGCAGACTCGATGGAGAGCCTTCTGCCGTTGGCCCCCATGCGTTGCTCTGCCCGCAGCTGGACTGCAGGGAGGACGCCAACAGACACTTGCTCGTGGAGACGCACACGCATCTAAAAACGTGTTTGGCGAACACATTATTTGACGTTCCTCTCGGTCGCTTGGCGACGCCCTACAACGTCGGCACCCTGGCGGGCGCGGATGTTGGATGGCAGACGCACTCGCATATCGATTTTCTCGTGTGCGAAGAAAGCTGGCTCCACAAAGTCAGAGGCGTGTCTGCGCGCCGGGAGGTGCCGTTGTCCTCCCACCACTTCCTGCTGCAGGCGTCTGCGCTGCTAGACGTTGACAAATGCGATCGAGAACCTGCGCGCCGTCGAGATTGCAGCCTGCTCTCGCAGCCGCGGGCAAGACGTGATCTGGCCATGCACGTCGCAGACTCTTTGGAAGCATTCGAAGACGAGGCGGAGGACCAAAGTGGGAACTTGGGATGGTGCCGCTTGGTTGACAGTTTCAAGCACGCTGAAGAATGCCCCCTGCCGCTAGAGACCCAAAGGAAACGAAAGCCTTGGATTAGCAATGGTACCCTCGAGCTGATCAGCATGCGATCGCAGGCCAGACTCGCCGGCGACGTCGTGCGCGAGAAAGAAGCGGCGAAACGCATCGGATGGTCGGTCGCAAGAGACAGGGCTAGATGGCTAGAAGAGCTAACGCAGAATGGAGACTGGGCGCAGATCCGTAGACTACGACAGGGGGTTTTGCCCCGCACAGGGTCGGCTCCGCGACAGCGCCGGCGAACTGGTCGACAGCGACAGCAGGGCCGACAGGCTGGCAAAACATTTGGAGACTGTCCAGTGGGCTGTGCGGCCAACCGCAGCGTTGCCGGACACATCTGCGCTGAGCGAGAAGCTGCCGGCGAATTTAAGTGCCATCACGGAGGGCGAAGTCTCTCGGGCTGCAAAGAAATTGAAAAACGGTCGCGCTGGCGGCCTCGATGATCTGCCGCCCGAGTTCTGGAAAGCCGCTGCAGAAGACGGAGTGCCTGCGCTCGCTCGGGTTATCAGATTCTGCAATATGGCGCGGGCGCGGGGTCGCGCCACTGACGCCCGGCACAAGGCGCGCGTCCGCACGATCTACAAAAAGGGCGACCCGGCATCGTGCGATAACTACAGACCGATATGCCTGCTCCCCATTGGGTACAAGGTACTCGTGATGATCATGCTGCAGAGGCTGAAAGACGCCGGGGCCGAAGACCGCATCTGGCCAACTCAATTTGGGTCTCGGTCTCACAGAGGCACCGCAGATGCGATCTTCGTGGCCAGACGAATCATAGAGGACGCATGGGCAACCAAACACGGCAGCACTTTGCTTTTGGGTTTAGACTGGGCGCAGGCATTCGACTCTCTGCCGCCGGACGCCTTATCAACCTCGCTCAAAAGATTTGGGTGCCCAGACAAATTCGTCGACATGGTCAAGTCAACTTACAGTGCCAGGACGTTTGTGGTGTCGGATTTCGGTGCATCATCCGCTGAACGGGATCAGTGTTGCGGCATTTGCCAAGGGTGCCCCTTGTCTCCATTTCTGTTCACCATTGTGATGACGACTTTGTTGGCAGACGCACACAAGGAACTCCGTTCTCGTTTGCCAGATCTTCCCGATGCGCACTTCGTCCGGGAATTTATCTACGCCGACGACACTCTGCTCCTCGATGCTGATCCCGTCGTAGTGGGCCAGCTGATGGCCTGCGTCGGGGATTGCGGCAAGCGTTACGGGTTGAGCCTGAACTGCAGGAAAGTAGAGCTGATGAGGGTCCGCCCTAACGCGCACCTGCAGAACAGCGCGGGAGTTCAAGTGCAAGAAAAGGAAGCTCTGACTTACCTCGGCACCCAGCTCGCGGCGGACGGACGATGTGGATCTGAGCTGAACAGGAGAATCGGCATAGCCAAACAAGATTTCAAAGCATTGAAATCGGTGTGGTCACATTCTTCGTTGAGCAGAGCGAGAAAAGTGGCAATCTTCAGCGCGTGCATTGTCGCCAAGCTTGTGTACTGTCTATTTGCAGCATGTCTTCATCAGGCAGAGCGTAGAAGAATTGACGGCTTCCAGGCACGCGGCTTGAGATCTATATTCCGGGTCCCACCTTCTTATATCAGTCGCGTGTCGAACAGCGCCGTGCTAGGCATGGCCAGCGAACGGCCGCTCAGCGAGCTCATCGTCAAACGACAGATGATTTTCTTTGGGCAGCTCGCTAGACGCGCGGGCAACGATCCAGTGAGACAGTCGGTATTTGAACCAGGCAATCTAACTCTCAAGCAGCCGACAGGTCCCCGGAAGAGAGGGCGACCCCAGCAAACGTGGGGAAGAATGGTCAGGAACAGTTGTTTGGACGTTGCTGGCACCCCCTGCCCGTCTTGCTGACTACTTCCGCCCGGAGGGCGGTGCAGCACCGGCATGGGAGTCAGTTGTCCGCGCATGGCACCTTTGATTTCTGTGTTGTAGCATACTCTGTTGCTTGCGCACCGTCTGGTGCAAGGCGACCTGACTGACTGACTTGCCTCTTGGAGATCTCTGCGGACATCTCGAGACACTTATGTACGAGCTTCACCTGTATCATGGGCCAGTCCTGCTTCAAAACGTCAAATCGCTCATCAGCGGCCTCCGATGTGAACGTCGGTAGGGCCACAATGTCCACCGCGCCCTGCACGAACTTCAGCCAATCGGGCATGAGCCCGTTGCAGACATCCATTATGTAGACGCTTTTCACGAACAAAAACATGTTGTCATATTTCTTGTGAGGTTCGTGCAGCTTGGCGGTGGCGTTGCGGGGGGCGTAGAGCAGCACGCGAAAAACAATGTCCCTTCCAGCAGTGAAGCAATTCATGGCAAGGTGTTCCCCCCCGGCGCAAAACGAGGGAGGACATGTGGAAGGAGGCGTACTCCACATAGGTCACGTCCTCAGCCATGCTCGTTCTCGGGGCCGTGGAAATGTTGAGTTGCTGCTTCTCGTGCGATACTTCCCGCGCTCGTGCCGCATGCATGGTTCCTCTCCCCCTGGACCTTCGCAGCGTCAACTCCCTCATCCGTTGCCACCCCGTCATCTGAGACCTCCTCCACCAGGTGCTGGCCGGGCGGCGGGGGCGTCAGCAGATCGCGGAGGACGGTTATGCTGGCCTGTTGTGCGCGTCGAGCGTGAATATGTCGTATACGCATGCGCCTTCGTGAGCTGGAAGAAGCACCAGGCAAGGTCACACAAGCATCGGCGGCCTGGCGGCACATCATGGCGCAGCACAACGCGAAATAATAATAGAGACGCGTGCAAGCCGTCAGTGTGTGACAAGAAAGCCCGAACTGCGGGGCATGGGCATATGCGTCTCCGCAGACCTCGAGATGCTTGGGCCAAAACTATGTGCATGTATCTATACATAGATATAGAACGATACCCCACCCATCCCACCCATCCCGCCCAACTGCGCGGAATCATTATATTCAAACCCGGCATGCCCTCCTGCAGGCGGATTCTGACAGAAAAATGAAAATTGTCGAAACGCATTCCAAAGATGATCGGAAATTGACAACATATCGTCCCCTGCATATGTTTGGCTATGTTTGAACACTCCCCCTGTAGAAGGACGCGACCGATTTGACATTAAACCCGCCACTGGGCCGCTGGGCACGGACTGGGCGTGTCCTCAGGTCCTATGCCTAATCCCTGCAGCACTCCTGAAAAGTCTTTGAATGGTCCGGGACCCCAAACTCTGAAATATATCGGGCCGTCGCTTCCGTTCCCAATCCTCATCATCATCCTCACCGCTCGCCGTCGTCGCCGGTCATGACAGCCATCGCGCGCTTCCGGCAGCAAGCTCCCGGCAGCAACGGAAGCGTCCCGGATCGGCGGCACTGGCCGGAGGCCACTACAAGACATCGGGGTTTCCCGCGTGCCTTCTGGGCTCCCCCGCGGCTTGTCGCTTTATGCGTTCGGGCCCCAAAATAGCCCCAGGACGGGCCAAGAGGACCCCAAGAAACCCCGATGACGGTCCAAGGGGGCCCCGGGTCGCCGAATGATCGCTCCAAGACGCTCAACATGGCCCCCGGACGGCCTAAGAAGCGTCCAAGATGCCTCAAGTGGCCTCCAAGAGGCCCCAAGAGGGCCCCAAGAAGCCAACTGCATTGATTTTCCGCAGGTTTGGGGAGGATGTTGGCGTTCTCGCCTTTTCTGCTTTCCGACGTTCCAAGACGGCTCAAGAGGACCCAACACAAGGCGGCCCAAGAGACCTCCAAGAGGGCCCCAAGATGGTGGAGACAGCGCGTTTCACGGGCGCTTGCCGTGGGAACATTCGACGGCGCGTTTCGAACCAGGGAGGTGGGCCACCCCCCCACATTCGGCGCCGTCGATCAGGACCAGGGCGACTCCCCTCCTCCCTGACCACCCCCTCCCCGAACACCCTTCCCCCCCGGCCAGGGGGGGGTCCCCCCCCCCCCTGGCGCCGGCGCTGGCGGCGGCCAGCAGGCTGGGACGCAGCGACGATGACCAGAGAGGGCCCAGAGGCCGCAGAGGGGAAACACAAATCGCCCTATCGAGCCCTCGCCCACCAAAAGCCACCAGGAGGCCCTTAGGAAGGACAAGGAGGCTTCACAAATGCTCCTCGGACGCCCCCGAGACCCTTCTGACGAGACCTCACGAGGCATCCATTTGAACTCTGACCTGAAGCCACAACACGGTGGCGGGCAGGCCCGAAGGCCACACCAGCACCACCACCAGCACGAAAAAACACCACCACCACCACCAAAAACCACCAGCACAACCACAACCACCACAACCCACCACAACCACAACCACCACCACCACCAAAAAACACTACACCACCACCACAAACGCCACCACCACCACCACAACCCACCACAACCCACCACAACCACCACCACCACAAACCACCACGCCATCACTACCAGCACCACCACCGCCAGCACCACCACCACCACAACCCACCACAACCACCACCACAAACCACCACGCCACCACCACAATCACCACCACCACCGCCACCACCACCACCACCCACCACCCAACACCACCACCAGCACCAGCACCACTAGCAGCACCACCAGCACCACCAAAATCACAGTCTGGCACCACCACTACCACCACCACCACGAACACCACGCCACCACAACCACCACCGCCACCACCCCTACAAGCACCACCACCACCACAACAACCCACCACCACCACAAACTACCACACAACCACCACCACAGCCACCACCAGCACCACCAGCACCAGCACCACTACAACAACCCACCACCGCCACCACCACAACAACCCACCACCACCACCACCACCACCACAATCCACCACATCACCACCACCACCGCCACAACCACCGTTGCACCACCTCCACAACAACCCACCACCACCACAAACCACCACACCACAACTTCAAACCACAAATCACCACACAACCACCACCACACCACCACCACCGCCAGAAACCACCACACCACCACCACCGCCACCGCCACCGCCACATCCACCACGTCGCCACCACAACCTACCACCACCACAACCAACACAACCAACACAACCCACCACCACCACAACCACCACCATCACCACAATCACAACCACCACCATCACCATAAACGCCACCACCACCACAACCCACCACAACCCACCACGACCACCACCATCACACCACCTTAAACCACAAACCACCACACCACCACCATCATCATCACCACCGCCACTACCATTACCACCTCAACCCACCACCACCACCACAAATCACCAAACAACAACCACAACAACCACCACCACCACCATCACCATCACCACAAGACACTACACCACCACAAACACCAACAGCAGCACCACCACCACCAACACCACAGCCCCCCACCACACCTCCCAGAACCACCACGCCACCACCACCAGCGCCACCACCACTACCACGTCCACCACCACCACCACCACAACCCACCACCACCAGAACAACCACAAACGGCCACACAACCACCACCACCACCACCACCACAGCCACAACCACCACCACAACAACCCACCACCACCACCACGAGCACAACCTACCGCCAACACCACCACCACCACCACAAACCACCACACAACCACCACCACCACCACAACCTCCACAATCCACAACTAACACCACAAACCACCACACCACAACCGCCACCACCACCGCCATCACCACCACCACCACCACCGCCACCACCACCACCACCACAACCCACTGCCACCACAACCACTACCACCACCACAACCACCACGACAATCCATCACACCACCACCGCCACCACCACCACAACCCACCACCACCACAACTATCACCACCACCACCACCAGAAACCACAACCCACCACCACCACCACCGCCATCACCAGCACCACCACCACAACCTGCAACCTCAACAACCACAACAACCACCACCACCACCACCAACCACCACACCACCACCGCCACCGCTATGTCCACCATGACCACCACCATCACCACCACTACCACAGCCCACCACCACCACCACCAACTCAGAGAGGCCCCAAGAGAGGCCCCCGAGAGCCCACCGACAAAACACCAAGAGGCATCCAGTAGGACTCTGACACAAAGCACGATGGCGGAGCGTCGTCGTCGTCATCGTCGTCGCCGTCGTACCCGTCGACGCTTCCCGCCGTGCTGTCAGCCGCCGCAGGCGCTAGCGCCGGCCCAGAAAAGCAAGACGTCGTTCGACGCTCCCCGCCGCCGACGCCAGCCGTCACCGACGCCGGCGACGGCCCGAGGAGTGGGAGAGAGGAGAGAAAAAGGGGAGGAGGGAGGGGAGGGGGAGGGGTTCGAACCCCCCCCTTCGGTCACGGGAGAAGGGGGGGGGTTCGAACACCCCCCCGTCAATCCAGGGGGGGGGTGTCCGGTTCCAACCCCTCCCCCCCTCCAAGCGCCCACAGAACGCGCTCTTTTCAAGACGGCCTAAGAGCGCCGCAAAACGGCCCAAGAGGCACCCAAGACGGCCCCAAGACGGCCTCAAACGGGGCCCGAGAGAGGTAACTCTAACCGAAAATCCGAGCCTTTCGCCCCAAGAGGTCCCCAAGGAGACCCCAAGAAGCGTCCAAGAGGCCCTAAGAGGCCCGAAGAGGCCCCCAAGAGGCGCCAAGAGGCCCCCAAGCGGCCCAAAAGGGACCAGAAGAGGCTCCAAAACGGCCCCCAAGAGGCTTCAAAACTGCCCCCAAGAGGCCCCCGAGAGGCCTCACACGAGATCCCAACGAGCATCTAATGGGCTTCATACCCAAAGCCCAGGCACGGTGGCAGCATGGGCCGACGGCAATTCGGTAGTCGCCCGCTGAAGTGTCCCAGATGAACTTGATCCCAGATGAAACGGCCCCATCACGTGGTGCGCAATCAGACAGAAAGGGGGGCTTGTACATTGGACGAGGAGGATGTGGCGAATAAGAAAGAGGATCAACCGCAGCTGAGGGCGGAGCCAGTTCCCCCGACGAGCCTGGCAGCCAGTTGCGTGCAAGGCAGCGGCGATAGCTGCGCGCTGCTGTGTCCGTGAGGTGGTCCCCCATGAGCCACCGCGGCTTTGGACTCATGGTGGGTGTGGAACGCAAAGACGCACAGGCACATCGCATCAGTACGCGAGCGCGGGCAGTCCTGGCAAAGGTTTGCTCGTTTGCATGGAGGCCCGATGATGGAAATGGCCAGCTTCCGAACTGATTGGAAGGGGACTCCACCATGCTAGAACAGGCCGACGAGAAAGAGGAGGACGCGGAGGAGAGAGAAAAGAAAGAGAGAGAGAGAGAGCGAGAAAGAGAGAGAGAGAGGAGAGAGAGAGAGAGGGAGGCCAGAGAAGCGAGATGCCTGATGCGGCAAACTAGCGGCTGGCACGAGACACGAGCTGTACAAGCACAGTCAGACACGCAAGAGGGGTCCGGCATATACTCCACAAGCCGCTCTGGCCGGGCGGGCAGGGCGGGCGAAAGACGAGGCTCGCAACGGCCGCAACGGCCACACTCCTCAGCCGCGGGCTATCCTGGCAAAGGTGTTCGCTGTCGACAACCGTGCCGAGGATGGTGCGTGGGCCGGTTGGAAGGAAGACAGCTGAGCAGGAGGCTGAGCAGGAGGAAGAGCAGGAATGATGAGAAAGGGGGAGCAGCAGCAGGAGGAGCAGCAGCAGGAATTGCAGCGGCGGCGGCAGCCGCGGGGGGCGGACCCTCCTCCACTTCGGCGACGGCCCCCGCCGCGGCGGTCGCGGCCGCGGCCATCTCCTTTCGGAGGGTCTCGATCTCCTGGGCTCCCCGCTGGGGACGAAGGATCGGTCAGCACAGGATTGGGAAATCGAATCAAGCTGTGCGTCGGGTCGGGCGGCATCGGCACAGAGTCGAGATCGAGCCCAGATCGTCTCCACCAGGATGCACCACAGCTCCATGCAAGCATCGGGTCGCATCGGGTCGTCGGAATATCGATATCGACTCGGTTCGAGACGGCCAGAATCGATATCGAATCGGACCGGTCGGATCGAGGAGGACCGTAGGGAGGAGGTGGGTGGAGGGAGGAGGCACGAGGGCGATTGGCTTCACGACGCGAGGCTGAAGACCGCCAGGCAAGCCAGGAAAGCTGCACGGGCCGTCGACTACACACGCACGCACCAACGGAGGAGGGAGGAGGGAGGAGGGAGAAGTTGAGCTGACACTGGCTCACACGGCGTTCGCGCCAGCTGGCTTACGACACGTACGGACAGAGCATGGGCATGCAGAGAGCGGCTGGAGAAGCAGAGAAGCGAGGGCACGCGTTCCGCCAAGCACCGTGCGAACGCACACAGAGTAGAGAACCCAGCAACTTGCGCGCTGCGAACTGCAAGCTAAAATACCAGTGAGTCTCTGATTTCTGGCGCGCGCGGGACAGATAACACACTCGAAGTTGTCTCGCTTGCGCAGCTCAGAGCGTCACCATGGCAATTCATACTGACAGGGTCGACATCAGGAGTTGCATATGCACGTTCACCTGCACTGAATGCCTGGCCCTATCGGATGATATTTTCTTTGGAGCGTCAGCTTGCCTATTCTTACTCTTCGCATTATGGCAGGGATCTGGGAAGCTCTCTTTTAACACGTGCGAGCGCACCGACAGCGACGGAGAGCGAAAGGAACGGACACGGGAAGACGGGAGGAGAAGGAAACCCAAAAAGGCGACGGCGAATAGGGCAGCCGAGGCGGCCAGGACCAGAAGACAGCTACGTAGCGTGACTACTGATCCTGACGCGACCTCCTCGAGCGCAGGCTCGAGGCCCAAAGCCTCGGCTCCATCTCCGGCCTTCCTCCTCTCTCCTCCTCCTGCCTCCGGGTGCCCTCTTCGACACCCTCAGCGACCTTGAGCGACGAGATCAGGTTCCCGGCTGTGCACAGACAGTGATGTGCAGCACCATGACCTTGAGGAGGAGGAGGAGGAGGAGGAGGAGGAGGAGGAGGAGGAGGAGGAGGAGGAGGAGGAGGAGGAGGAGGAGTTGTCTTTCGTCACGTCCCCCCCCCATGCTTGGTGAGGCTTCGGGTTCCGCACAGGCAGCCCACCCCCCAGGGAGCCCCAGCTGGCCTCAAACAGGCCCTCCGAGTAGCCCCGTGCGGTGTCAGCACTCGCCTCCCTCCCTCGTCAAACCCCATCAGTGCTGCAGGAGTCAGCCCCTGACACAGACCGAGGGGGAAGCAACTGTACAGTCGGCGATCTCTGGACCGCGCCTGTGCGAGAGGCCACTGCCATCAGAACTCCCGGCCATGCGGCCAGATCTTGCAGAAAGGCAGGAGAGCCCAGCATCGAACCGGCAAGTCGGATCGGCCATGGAAACGAATAGGATCGGCGGGAATCGGCAGCCAAGTCGGGAGAAGTCGGATCGGCGGAAATCGGCAGGCGATTATAAAAGGGGCCCAGGGACAGACCAATGAATAGACATAAATCCCAGGAGCCCCAACATTTTCTCAGACTTGGGTCTTCGTGTTCCCCCCCACACTTTCCCGGGAGCCCCACATTTCCCCATCTTTTCCCGGGAGTCGACGGGTACTCGTGTCTGTGTTTAAGCAGCCAGGAGGCAGGGGGAGGGCGGAGGAGGGAACGACACCCGGGGCACCGGCGCACCGCCGCGACACAAAAACGCCACAGCGCCCGCTTGGAGGCCGCCAGGGGGTCTGAACTGGCTGGCGCGCCAGGAAAAACGGTCAGGAGCAAAGAAAAAAAAAACGGCACAAACCTCAACTTTTAACGCTCCGCACGGACTTCTTGGAGCTGCGCTGGACCCCCCTCCCTGGCGCGCGGAGCGCACCAGGGGCGGCGCCGGAGGCGCCGCCGGGGGGCCTCAGCGCGGATCCGAGAAAACACCGCGCGGAGCGCAAAAAATTATGTTTATGGCGTTTTTCTTCTTCGAGGGGGGGGGGGAGGCCCAATCCGCTCAGAATCGGTCCCCTCCCCCCCCCTGAGGGTCCGTCTGTTGCAACTCTCCCCCCAACCAAGATCAGCCCTTGCCGGTCTTGGGGCTCGCAAGCGGCCACCAGAGGCCGAGAAAGAGGAAAAACCTTCCAGAACACAGAATCTCTAACATGCCCGCCCTGGGAGGGAGGGAGGGAGGGAGGGAGGGAGGGGGGAGGGGAGGGGAGGGGAGGGAGGGAGGGAGAGAGGGGGGGAGGGAGGGAGGGGGGCAGGAACCAGGTGCTGGGCCACCTCAGACCCCCAGACGGCTCCAAGCGCCTGTCAGTGAACATGCGATTCCTCGAAGGCGGGCCCATTGTAGCCAACGTCGTGCAGAGAGCCGCGCGGGTGCCCCAGGCAGGGGCAACTGCCCCGGGCCAAGGTGGGGAAGAGCGCCATGGCAACATGCCAGCAGTGCCGTGCCCACCCACCGTGCGCAGCGTCCGTGCGCTAGCGCAGATGCAGACCGCCCCCGCATGCACGAAGCTCTGCACCTAGAGTACAGATGGACTTCACTGGAAGCATTTTCTGAGGCAGTGGTCCAGGTCCAGATGCGAAACCGCCCCTACAAAAAGCTTTACACCCCGTCCCGGTCCAGATATCCGAGAGTTCTACGAACAAGAGAACCATCCGGGGAAGCGCCGAGGGCCCAGCCCAGATTCTGGCCCCTCTTGGACGACATCTGGAGTCCATGGAAGCTGCTGCTCCGTCTTAAGACTTCTGACCGGTGAATGCGGGACCCCTCGCGCACGATCCCGGCACGGTGGCGGCATGCACCGAAGACCACTCGGCCAGCCGCCCCGAATGTCCAGACAGCGTTTGTCCCTTCTGGGCGGGTCCCACCCACCCCTCGGCCCGTCCCGCTGGCGTACCCATACCCGGAAGAGACGGCCTCGCTGGCCGACTGTGGCTTCCAAGACACCCCCAGAAGGCCCAAGCCGGTCACGGGTGGCCGGCGAGACCTTTTCCCGAGCGCCTAGGATGGCCCCAAGATAATCTCAAGAGGGTCCAAGACGATCTCTTGGGGGTCTCTTGGGCAATCGTGGAGGCCTGCAGAGTCGGTCCTACGGTTATGCCATGTGTTGGAACCTCTCAGTCTCGTTTTCAAGAGTGCGTAGGACTGACCAGGAGGCAAGCAACAAGGACATGCCCAATAGCCCTAAGAGGACCACAAGATGGCCCAGGATGGCCCCAAGACGGCCATCAAGGGCCCCAAACTGGTCCCAAGACCGCCCAGAGTGGCCCTCGTCGGCCTCCAGCCAGACGGTCCAAGAATGCGCTGAGGCGGCCCAAGTGAGCCCCCAAGACGGCTCAAGATAGCCGCGTGTGGCCATCAAGGACACCAAGCGGGCCCCAAGCCCGCGAGAGCCCCAAGACGCCCAAGAGAGCTCCAGGAGGTCCCCAAGAAGATTGCCAGCGCAGTGAACTGCGCAAGCACCCAAAACGAACTACTAAAATATGCGATGCAGTGACGCGTGAAAACTCCAACGGATATAATTCGACATATTACCGGCCTGGTGGCTAAAGAAGGCGGCCCAAAGAGCATACTGCTGGATAGAAAAATCCAAAGTGCTGATCCATCGTATAACATGCGCTGGCGCTTGAAGCATGTGCCCTGGCGCCTGTGCACCCTGACGCTTGAAACATACGTGAACCTTGGCGCTTGCAACATGCGCGCGCCATGGTGCTTGCAATGCTGAGCCCACGTGTGCGCCCTGGTCCGGTCTCAACCCCCGCTCCCGCGTCGGAGGCTGCCGATTCCAAAGTGCACACTGGTGCCTAGAAGTATGCGAGCCCCACTCAGCTCGAAGCTTGAACTGCTGAGCCTCAGGATGCAAGGGATGACGAGACCAGGCACGAAAAGACGCATGGAAGGAGAGAGGGACGCCCGCCGAGCGGGGACGAGAGGCGAGGCTGAGAGAGCGAAGGGCCGAAGGAGGAAAAGCGAGCGAGGGATACTGCGCGAGGGTGCGAAAGCCAGGGAGGGGGCGAACCACAGGCAATTGGGCCAAGGAAAGGAAAAAAACGCGCGCGAGGGGATATACGGAGCACGCGCGCCGCTGCCGGCCACCGGGTGCACCGACACACAGCCCACCCGGTGCGAGCACTGCTGTGGGCGGCGCTCCGAGGGGGGGGAACGAGAGGCAGGAGAGCCCAGAGTCGAATCGACAAGTCGGACCGGCGATCGACATGAATCGGATCGGCGGACATCGGCAGCCGAGTCGGAAAACATCGAATGGGCGGAAATCGGCAAGCTGGTATGCGTCCAGAGATCAATCGGAAACCCAAAGCGGAATCCGAAGTCGAATCGAAGCGGAATCGGAAACCGTCGATATCGAATCGGAAACGAATCGGAGGAGTCGAAATGATCCCTGCGAGGGGGTGGTCGGTCCTTCTCAGAGGTCTCAGAAGGCCTCCGGGGCCTTCGCAGAGAGCTGAGAAAGCCTCCAAGGCCTTCTCAGAGGGCTCTGAAGGCCTCCTCCTCCTCCTCCTCCTCCTCCTCCTCCTCCTCCTCCTCCT
>CAUYUJ010006069.1:17500-115624 GCA_963575745.1 Prorocentrum cordatum | reverse complement strand
GGCCACGGCAGCAGCCGCGACCACGCTCGGCACGGGCGCGGGCTGGTGGCCAGCGCGTCGTAGGGCGCGCGCCCCCTCGTGCGGTGCAGCCGCAGGCGTGCCTCGGACTGCGCGCCCTGGAACGCCCGCTCCCTGCCGTGCCACGCAAATGCAGGCACAGGCGCCCTCCGACAGACGTTGCCTGCACCGTGCCAGGGAGGGTGACGGTGCAGAGAGCCGCTGGCCTCTCCAGTGGTGCTCTATACACACCGCCACCCTCCCCACGAGGCCCACGAGCAGTGGGTGGAGCAGGGAGCGACCGTCCAGGCATTCCTGCAGGCCTACCACGACGCGTTCCCAGACTCCAAAACTGCTTTACGAACAAGAGTGTTCTCAGAACATCAGCCCGATGCGCCAAAACAGGACAGTCTCAGCCAGACATGTTCCAAGAACACGTCGTGCAGAACCCCGAAAAAGTCCTCTGAACATCCTTGGGTGGGCCCATCGACAAACCAGGACGCTTCGCCACTGCTCGGCGCAGTCCAGTGGAAGGCGCCTGTGTGCAGACTTGTGTGGCGGACCTGCCGCTGCCGGAGCTGCTGCTGCTGCTGCTGCTGCTGCTGCTGCTGCTGCGGCTGCTCGTCGTCCTGAACGCGCGCGCTCTGCGGAGCTCGCCGCGGCCGCTGCCGCAGGGCGGGCGGCGGAGCCCCGCGGCGGCCTCCGCGTGGGGGCGGGCGGCTGCGGAGGCAGCCGGCGGGCCCTCGCCGGCGGCTGGGCCCTCGGCCGTGGACGTGCCGCCGAGGCTGCAGGCGTCGCTGGTGGACATGCCGCCGCTGCTCCTGTAGCTGTCGGCCACGGCCACGAGACTGAGGGAACGCGCCTGCCCGTCGCCGAGGCTGCAGGCGTCGCTGGTGGACATGCCGCCGCTGCTCCTGTAGCTGTCGGCCACGGCCACGAGACTGAGGGAACGCGCCTGCCCGTCGCGAGGGGCGGCGGTCGGGCTTTCGCCCTTGGCCGCGCCGCCGCCGCTGTAGGCGTCAAGCAGGAGGCTGAGAGAGCACGCCTTCCCGTCGGCGCGCCATGCGTCGAAGTCCCGCGAAGTTCCCGGCGGCGGCTGCTCCGGCTGCGGCTCGGAGTCCACGGCCACTGGCGGGGCCCGCATGAGGAGCGCGGCCCTGGGGGGGGGGGCTGGAAAGATTTGCTCCAAAAAAAGCTACGGGCATGACGAGCGCAAGCTGCACGCCGAACGGGGGGAAGCCGGCGGGAAGCTGGTGCTCCTCGCTGGCTGGTGCACCTGCCGGAACAGTGCACCTGTGAAAGGAGGGGCGGCATGGGGGTGTCGATGGGCGAAGGCCACATGCTGGGCTCTGCTCGTCCTGGAGGGCGGTGGAACCCGGCCCCCTACCGCTTCCCTCCTGCCTGCTTCGAGGGTCGAGGACCCAGGCTTGCGGGCGCACCGGGCGTTTGCGGGGTGTGGGGACGGGGGGGCGTCCCAGGCGGCGGCCCCTGGAGGGGGGCCTCCGCAGGCCTCGATCCTTCTTGCGCCCGAACGCAGGACGGGGGGCGGATCCGCGGATAGGGGCCTGGGCAGGCCCCCCCGCCCTGGCGCGCCGCCCCTCTGAGAGAGCCCCCCCCCGCGGACAGCCACGGCAGCGCGGCGGTGAGGACGGGGTGTTCACAGTCGTCGCGTTTCTCCTCCTACTCCTCGTCCTCCTCTTCCTCCTCGTCCTCCTCATCCTCCTCCGCGAGCGCATCGGTGCGAACCCGAGGACGGGCCTGCTCGAGATCCATCGTCTGTCCAGCCGCGGCCCTCAGGGCGCGAACACCCAGTACAAGTGGTCGAAGTAGAAGACCAGCTACTTCTCCAAACCACCAGCATAAATCGAATGTCAAATGTCCAAGCAATCTCCAGACATCAGCAATACTCAGAAACCAATAGTGCGAGGCCGCTCAGGTACGCGACATCCTGGGAATATGAAGGCCCCAACACCCCCTCAGCGGCCAAGTGTGCTGACACCATCAGCCGCCAAAAGAGCGCTTTCGCTCATCCGCTGCAGCGAAGGGGGTGTGGCCAGAAGAAAAGGCCGCCACGTCCGCGACCGCGTAGGTAAATGCATGGCCCCAACACCCCCTCAGCGGCCAAGTGCGCTGACACCGTCAGCCACCAGAAGAATGGTTTCGCTCATCCGCTGCTACGAAGGGGGTGTGGCCAGAAGAAAAGGCCGCCACGTCCGCGACCGCGTAGGTAAATGCACGGCCCAAACACCGCCTCAGCGGCCAAGTGTGCTAACACCGTCAGCCACCAGAAGAGAGCTCTCGCTCATCCGCTGAAGCGAAGGGGGGGCGGCCAAAGAGGAGGCAGCTCAGGTGCTTGACCTCGTACGAATATGGAAGGGCCCCAACACCCCCTCGGCGGCCAAGCGGGCTGGCACCATCAGCCCACCAGAAGAGTGCTCATGCACATCCGCTGCAACGAAGGGGGCGTGGCCATCTGAGAAAAGCATCCACTCGATCAGTTCGCCGAACTGGCCTCAACGGGCTTCAGCACTGCTCCCGAAACTGGGTGCCGACCATCGAGGGGGCGCTCCAGCTTCCTTCTGTTCTGCTTGCCGTAGGCAGTGGTGATACACAACCGTCGGCCTCCAACGCATCGCTGCAATAGACCTGACGACCCCGAAGAGGCTTCGCCGAAAAAAACACACCTTCGGCACGCCGTGTACGGGCCGCGTTGACAAGACCGTCCGAGCTCTTCTCCTCGAACACGTCCTCCGCAACCGTAGGTCTTTCCCCAAACACTCGATTAGCTCCCAGCAATGCATGGGCCACCGCCTCGAACTGCCTAGTGGGGACATTTGTCTTGCCAACGTAGTCGGCCTGGGCTTGACACTTGAAGCGTCCGAGCTCCGTCGGCGCACATGTGGTCGACTGAAGGTTGGCCCTGACCTTCTGTCCTGCCGCGCCCTTTGCCACATCGCATACATCGCATGTAGCCGTCCTTGAGCTCCACGAATCGATGATCTTGTCTGGCCATCTGCACTGGCCCCCCAAACTCCCGTGGCTCCCATGACCATATATTCCATGACATGGGAAAAGCACTGGTTGTCATTCTGGTGGTGTTTCAACTCCGCTTGGTAGATGTCCGCCAAGACTATCGACGCCCGATGTTTGACCGCCCCTTCCTTTGCGAAATAATCTGCTCACCAATTGCCATACCACCATATGCGATGAAATTCCAGTTGCAGGTACTCGTCGACGTCCTTATGTGCTGGCGTCCAAGCAACTGCAGGCGGTACCCCCTTTCGCCGTGCAGACTACCATCCTCCAAATATTTGCATGTTTGCCCGCCGAAGCCTCCAACTGAGCCGTCCAGCTGTTCGCCTTCCGTACTGGACCAGCCAAATCGGGCACGACCAATCTTACGTGCGGGTACGCCCCCAGTCCTTGAAACACCGCATATCTCTCAGCTCGGCCAAGTGTCTGTCGTGCCTCCGGGAGCGGCCCAGACGCTGCCCGTGACGGCAAACATTGTTCGGATACGTGTATCGCTGACTATCCACATCTGCACAAATCGGCAATAGAAGACTCATACTCAGATCCATCCGTGAAGATAGTAGCCGACCATCCTGATGGGTCTAACGCCCAGTCAACCCAGAGGAAAACTTGCGCCTGAGTAGCAGGGGGTCAGCAGGCGGGGGTAGCGTAGATAGTCCCACCGATAGCTGCGTTTCGCAGTCAGGCTTGCCCAGGCCATTCTGGTACCCCCTGTCCGTGGGCCACTTCTGCATTTCCAACAACTTCTCAGGCAACTCTAACCCCTCGCTCTGGCCGGCCCCATTCATAACCCCAGGGCACACGTGAACTCGGCGCCCTGGCGTATCAAAGGGCTCCTTACACACGCGGCAAAATTCTTCTCGAGCAAGGCCCGTGGGATACTTCTGTGATTGCGTCCACGGCGTACCACTCCACAGCGCCCGAATACAACCAGCTTGGCTAGCCTTGCCAATCGCCGCCCTGGGTCCTGCCACAATAGCCCTCATGGCCCTACGCCATAATGGCGTGTCAATGCTGGTGCCGACGCTGTGGTGGCACAATATCTTCTTGTGCTGCCATCGTTCAGTGCCCTCTCGAAGTAGCCTCTTCATCTCCTGCGGGCATGTGGAAGGCAATGATATCTTGTCCTCCGAATATGTCTACAGTACCGTCGAAGATAGTAAGTTCCAGCCAATCCGACTGAGACCGCACCAAGCTCCAGCAACTGCCCCTCTGACCATGGACCATGTGATGAAACCTCTTGGCCGTTCTCTGAATCGAGCATACATAGATTGCCAGGCCCTCTTAAGTTTGCCCAAGGAACTCTCCTCCTCCTCCTCCTCCTCCTCCTCCTCCTCCTCTTCCTCCTCCTCCTCCTCCTACTCCTCATTACATCGTGCTACCACAAGAAACGCTGAACAAGGAACAGAGGGGCTCTTCTGGCCCCGGCGAGTACCATCCAGGACCTGAGCCTGAGAAACGTCCCGAAGACCATAGCCCCACCCGAGCCCAAAGCGTTCCCTGATTACCTCAGTGTGTTGACCGTGCTTCCCACGGGGGCTGCCATGTGCATTCCTTCCTCCTGGACACCGCCTAGAGGCAAGGCCAGAGGCCCAGTTGACTTGCAAGATGGCCACGTGGGACCCCGATCGGCACGGATGTCCGCGGACCCCTCACTCCTCGCCTACCCTCCTCCTCACTCCATCCCCCTCCTCCTCCTCCTCCTCCCCTCCCCTCCTCCCCTTATCCCCCTTCTCCTCCTACTTCCTATTCCTCCTCCTCCTCCCTCCTCCTCTACTCCTTCTCCTCTCTCCTCCTCCTCCTCCCTCCTCCCTCCACTCCTCCTCCTCCCCCTCCTCCTCCCTCCCCTCCTACTCCCCCTCCTCCTCCTCCTCCTCCTCCTCCTCCCACCTCCTCCTTCCACCTCCTCCTCCTCCCCCCCCTCCTCCTCCTCCCTCCTCTCCCCTCCTACTCCCCCTTTCCCCTCCTCCTCCTCCTCCTCCTTCCTCCTCCTCCTCTCCTCACCTCCTCTCCTCCTCCTCCTCTCCTGCATTCCTCCTCCTCTACTCCCCCTCCTCCGCCTCCTCCTTCTCTCCTCTTCCTCCTCTCCCCCTCCTGCCCCTTTCCCCTTCCTCCCCCTCCTCCTCCTCCTCCTCCCACCTCCTCCTCCCTCATCCTCCACCTCCTCCTCCTCCTCCTCCTCCTCCTCCTCCTCCTCCTCCTCCTCCTCCCCACCATCATTAGACAAAGCCAGGACGAGGATAACATCGGGTGAGGATGCCTCGGGCGCCGCGGCCTCCACAGAGCGGTCCGGAACGCTCTGAGAGCGTTCCGGAAAGCTGGAACAGATTTATCCTCTCCCTAGCCCTGTCCGTGCTGGACGTGGGCGTGGACGACCCGCTATGAGATGGGACGATGATTTTGTGCAGATGTTCGTGCGATGTCTATGGATCAGACTGGCCGCATCGCCGATGCATCGCCGATGTATCGGCGATGCATCGGCGATGCATCGGCGACGTCGGCGATGCATCGGCGACATCGGCTTCGGGAAGCACGGGCTCCACATCGAGGCGCATCGTTGTTGCATCGGCGATGCGGTACGATGCTCCGATCTCATCTACTCGGACCCCATCTGGGGGGCCCAGATTAGCCCCGTCAGACAGCACCCTGCAACCCCTTCTGGCGGGGCCGGCGAGCGGCCAAAACCACATCGGGAACACGCACTGGGGGGATGTCTTGCGCGTGCGAAACATCGCCAGAACTCCGATGCCAGCTCAGTGCTGGTCGTGGTCGATTTGGCGCCGCAGAACGGCCAACAATCGACCACAACCACTACCAGCGCGTTTCCCCGCGGGGCCCTCCCGAAGAATCGACTCAAATGCGGTTCTGTGGCTCTTTCTTGTGCCGGGACTTTTTCTGGACGCTGTCAAAAATCAAACTATGGTGGGGGCATTGGACAAGGACCCTTAGATAAGGAATCCAGGGTCTGGAGGCCGGTGGAACTCCAATCGAGGCTTGGCCATGGACATGACCGCCGCCCTCATCAAATAAGGAATCCTCCAGGGTCTGCAGCCTCCTGGGCACATTCCTTTATCAACGCCCCACCGTATTTCTTCGAGAGCCCGGCCATGCCCAAGGTCCGTGTTGGCCTGATGTGTCCGCGCTGGACTTGACAAGAACTTGGCACACGGCGTGCCCCCGTGCTGCGCTATGGCCCGTCTCTCTTGCTCTCGGGCTGGCTGGGGCTGTCTCGGGCACGCGGAAGCCAGGAGGGGCGGCACGGCGCAAGCCAGAGAGACAGCCTAAGAAACAAGCGGGTCAGTCCGCAGGCGACGAGGAGGAGGAGGAGAGGAGGAGGAGGAGGAGGAGGAGGAGGGGAGGAGGAGAGCGAGGGGAAAATGTGGGCACAAGGTTGGCGAGGAAGGCGCCGGAGGCGGCAGAACAAGACAGCTGTGCACAATCAGCATTGGACCAAGCAGATCGGCAGGGAGGGGCAGAGGGAGGAAGCAGTGGGGAGAAGTTGGGAAGGTGAGAAGAGGGAGGGTAAAGGATGCGACCGTCTGGACAATCGGTTAACCCTCTGACGCCCCCCCCCCCCAATGTCCGAAAAGATCTGGCGTTCGCGGCACTGCCAGACTTCTCTCGCTCCTGAGGCAACCCGCTGCCCAATCGGTCGCCGTAGTTTGGAACGCGAAGCCGTGACCGAGAAATCGTGCTGCAAAGACCGTGGGTTGATGTTAGCCGTTAGCCTCCTTCGTCCAATCGGCCGCCGTGGTTTGGAACGCGAATCCATGACATAGAATTTGTGCTGCAAAGACCCTGGGTTGATGTCAGCCGTTCGCCTCTATCGTCTAATCGGTCGCCGTGGTTTGGAACGCGAGCCCATGACCAAGAAATCGTGCTGCAAAGACCCTGGGTTGATGTTAGCCGTTAGCATCCTTCGTCCGCTGGCCACCCCTCTACCGAAGCAGCGGATACCCCCCCCCCCGGCGCGAGCCTGCACCTCGGCGGACCTGCGGCTGGCGGCGGCGGCAACCTCGCTGCGCAGGGACTCGAGCTCCTGGGGCCGCCAGTCTCCCCCGTCCCCGCTTGCAGGTCCCGCATTGCAGAAGTCAGTCATCAGCGGTGCGAGCGTCGAGCTCAAAAAAGTCCTCCTCCTCCTCCACCTCCTCCTCCTCCTCCTCCGCCTCCTCCTCCTCCTTCTCCTCCTCCTCCTCGTCCTCCTCCTCCTCCCCCTCCTTCCCCTCCTCCTCCTCCTCCCCCTCCTCCTCCTACTTTCCTTGTCCTTATAGATAACTCCTCCATGTCGCACCCCGAGCCCAGTTTTTAGGGCGGGCCGGGCGTTTCGCTTGAGACTTCCTCACCATCTATGACTCTGAAGCTGAAAAAGTGGCAGCAGCTTCACAGATGGAGGGCGGATGGTTTTCGAAATGTGGCTCTCGCCTTAGCACCGCGCACATTCGTTCTAACATATGCAAGAGTTTCACTGATTGAGGGCGGTTCCTTTTCAAACTGTGGCTCGCGCCTCAGCGCCGCGCACATTCGTTTTTCAAACTTTGCAAGACTTTCACGGATTGAGGGCGGGTCGTTTTCAAGCTGTGGCTCTCGCCTTAGCGCCGCGCACATTCGTTTTAAACATGTGCAAGGGCTTCACGGATTGAGGGCGGCTCCTTTTCAAAATGTGGCTCTCGCCTTCGAGCCGCGCACATTCGTGTTTCAACTTCGCAAGGATTTCACGGATTCCTATAATCAACGTGCCAGAACTGGTGTTTCGGAAGGATTCAGGACTATGCGGGCGCAACAGTTATGTTGGTTCGCTTTGTTGAAGTCCCCAAAATGGCGTTCTGGCACGATTCTAGATCGTGAAGACGCAACAGTCAAGTTGACACGTGGCGTTGAAACACCGAGAACACTGTTTTGGCACGCTTCAGGATCTTCAAACCTGTTGTCTTCCAACGAGGCAGTTCCCTCAATGGAAATGAACCGTCGTAGGGGCCTATGAAAAGGAAGCTTGGAGGGAGGGTTAATTCACACATCGTTGATGACTCTTGGGTTTCCACTGGTCCTCCTCCTCCTCCTCCTCCTCCTCCTCCTCCTCCTCCTGCTCGTCCTCCTCCTCCTCCTCCTGGTCCTCCTCCTCCTCCCTGCATGGATCCAAAACTGCCCGAGGTCAGTTCCACCCGCGTGCCAGCTCCTGCGGAGGCGGTCCCCCGAGAGGGGCCGGCGGGGCACCGGGAGAGAAAAAACCGCAGCAGCGCGCTGCAAGAGGCGAGGTAGGGCGCAGCAGCCGTCGGGGGGCGAGGCGGGGCCGAGTAGCTTTCGTTCCCCGTGGGTATCGGCCGCCCCGAGGTGGGTCAAAACTGCTGTGGCTGCCCCACTTGTTCCCCTCCGGACAGGCTGGGGTCGTTCGATTTTAAGAACAGACCTCCAATCGACTCCCACCCTGGATACCGCGGCCGCCAAAACCCAAATTGTCCCGAGTGTCCCGGTTATCCCGCCTCGCGCCCTCGACAAATACCGCGGCCGCCAGACCTCAAGTTGTCCCGAGTGTCCCGGCCATCCCGCCTCGCGCCCTCGACAAACACGACAGAACACACCCAGCATACCGCGGCCGCCAAACCCCAAGTTGTCCCGAGAGTCCCGGTTATCCTGCCTATCGCCCTCGACAACCACGACAGTACACAATCTGACACAACAGAACATGACAGAACAGAGCAAGAGCATGACAGAACATGGCAGAACATAACATACCAATAGCATGACAAAATAAAGGACACCAGCATATCACATAACATACCAGAGCAGAACATGACAGAACAGAAAACGACATAACACAACATCATAGAAAATAACCTAGCACAATAGCGACGAACACGCCAGTACACAACGTGTCAAACCATAATATAACAAAACATAACACGGGCATGCCATAACATGACAGAGCATAACATGGCAATACCATATCAGCAAATATCATGATATACCATCACATAACACATCAGATCATAGCATGGTAGATCAGAAGGCGACATAACACAACATAACATAGCATAGCAAAGGAAAACACATGAGACACCTTGGCAAAACATCCCACAGCATTGCACTTCATCTCAGGACAATTCATAACACGACAGTGCAGCATATCGCCAAATACTAGCATGTCAGGTCAGAATAAATTATACTGCGCCGAGACGTCCCCAAACACAACACTGAGCATACCAGAGCATAGCATGATAGAGCAGAAGACGAACACACAACATATCATGATATAACCGAGCAGTCCTTAACACACTATGGCAGGACGACTCAAATCATGGCACAGTATCACATCGGCAGCAGAGAATAGCAAAAAAAACTAGCAGAACAGATCATAACATAATATACTGAGCCGAGCCGTCAACAGCATCACAGAACAGAGCATACTATCACAGAATCTGTCAGCATGTCATGCAATAACATAGCGCCGCAACGCAGATCATACCATAACATATCCAACCATATGGTGACATTTATGAGCATAACATACCATATTCGACCAGAAGAGAAACATATAGGTGAAGAGGGGCATCACAACAGACCACGCATCTGACGTCACAGGAGTCACGACGTCACGCCAGCCCGTCGACAACAAAAGAAGACGTAATAGAGCATGACACGAAAGATCGTTACTACATGGAACACGGTTGAACCGTTTTTGAATACAGAAACGGCAGTCGTGCAGTAGAGGAGGGAGCACCACGACAGAACAGGACATAGCATAACATATTAACATATTAGATCATTCTTTACTATATTAAGCCGAGCCGGCAACACCATCACAGAACATAGCATACCATAACATAAGCTGAGAGAACAGATCATGCCCTAACGTGGTGCCAAAGGGCAGAGTAGAACATAACGTACCAAAGCATACTCAGGCAGAGGCGTGCATGACAGAGTATACTTTCATGAATGAGATAACGGAAGGGCAGAGGGATATCGTAACACAATACACAGTACGGACATGTTGGTCAGCGTCGCCACAGGAATCAAGAGCCACATCATCAAGCGATACGACGATGTCTCTAGCGTGACAGGCGTCACGACGTCACGCCGGCCCGTCGATATCATAACATAAGAGAGCACAGCGTCACACTCTACATCGGGGCGGGGCATAACCCTACCACATACACGCACACACTTTAGCACAACATCACGTATACAGTAGCCACATCTCGACGGTGTCGCCCAGGCGTCACGAGGTCACGCCGGAACTGGACATAATAGAGCATAACATGTCAGAATGGTACTCATGGAATACTGTCGAACGCCTTTGAATACAGCAACGGCAATGGTGGAGAGAAATATCACGGCAGAACAGGCCGTCACATGACACAGCAATACAGAACATAACCTAACACGACAGCAGAGCATATCGGCATTGGGACAGGATCGAATCGAACATAACGCAGCACAGTATCACGTATACGCCTGCTACCACTGCACAACGTCTTCCTGTTTCTCGCCCTGCACGTCAGTCGTGCCGAGGTACTTTCATTGGAAGGTCCACTTCGTTGTCTGTCCAGCTTCACCCCGCAATCATCGTCGCGCCACTCCACCTCCCCATCCTCTTCTTCTCCTTCTTCTTCTTCGTCGTCTTCCTCTCCTCCTCCTCCTCCTCCTCCTCCTCCTCCTCCTCCTCCTCCTCCTCCTCTCTCACCACGCGCCCCCACCCATCCCCCCTCCTCCTCCTCCTCCCTCCTCCTCCTTCGCCTCCACCTATCCTCCGCCTCCATCCCTTCCCCTACCCTTTTGCTCCTCTGCCTTGCCGCCCTCCTACTCCTCCCTCTCCCAAATTGCTCTTCCTTCCATCTCGCCCCCCTGTGTTCTCCTTGCTTCCCCCTTCTCCCCGCGTCTCCTCCTCCTCCTCCGCTCCCTCCTCTTCCCCGCCGCCCTACCCACCTCCTTACGCGGAGCAGGAGGCGGATCATCGCAGATCGACGCATCTACCGACTCGAAGACGAAGAACAGGGCGAGGAGGAGGGAACGGAGGAGGAGGAGGGGGAGGAACGAGGGCGACGAGGAGGAACAGGAGGAGGAAGGAGAGGTCCGCCTCACCTCCTTTTTCCTCCTCCTCCTCCTCCTCCTCGTCCTTCGTCGTCCGTCTCCTCCTCGTGGCGCTGCTGCTGTTCCTCCTCTTCCTCTTGCCAGAGGTTGATACTATCTCAGAACAAGTTTTGGGGTATAGCGGAAAGCGTTTTGGGTTTGGCAATGTCCTCGTCAGGGGCCTTGGGGTTGTTAGAATTCTGAGAGCATCATCTTGCGACCTGGCCCGGCCGCCGCGCTGGCCGACGCCGCTGGGCACTCCGCGCGTCCTTCCAGTTAGGCGCGCGCACCGCTGGGACCAAACGCCGAAGGTTTCAGTGGGGATCGCTCGAAACAACATATTTGTTTTGCTTGTTACTTTTCCATGTTGTAAAACACATGTTGTTGCTTGGGATTCCTCACTTGTGCTCGCGCCGCCTCCGCCAGCCTTCCGCCGGCGATAACGCCCGATACGTGCCCCGCTGGGTGCACCCCCCTCCGGAGCTGGAGAAAAACAGCTCCCGTGCCGCTTGCAGGGGGGCACAAACACGGCCACGTCAGAGCTGGGCCCCGAGGGAGCTGCTGAAGTGCCACTGGAGCCGCCAGGGCACTGACCTGACCAATCGGCCCACGGGGACGGGTCCTTCGTCCCGAGTCATTCCTTGACGGCCTGGGGCTCGGTGAGGGCCTCAGACGTCCCTGGGGTCCACTGGGGACTCCTTGAGACCTCCCCGGGACCTGGAGGTCCCATGAAGGCACCACAAAGCCACTCGTGGGGGCTCCTTGAGGTGCCCGGGCAAATCCCACAGGCTCCAGGATGTCTCTGAGGGGCCCTGGGAGAGTCCGACGGACGCCCCTGAGAAGCCACTGAAGACCCAGACCGAACAAACCACTTGGGTTTTCTGAGATGCCCCTGAACGCCCCCTGGAGGCCCCTGTGCAGGAGTCAAATAGTCAAATGTCGATCCCTGGATATAGGACGCCTCACCCTTGATCAGGGGTCACAAATCGATCCCTGGACCTCTCCTCGGGCGCGTTCTGCCCAAACTTTCGAAGCGGGTCCAACCGTGGCCACGAGGGCGCCCCAGGGCTGTCGGAACCCTCCAGAGAGCAAGCCCGACCCTCTGGAAAGGGACCTCGAACCTCGAACCTCGAACCTCGAACCTCGAACCCTCCAGAGAGCAAGCCCGACCCTCGAACCTCGAACCTCTGGAAAGGGACCCGCACGCCCACGCGCGAGGAGGCGGGCGGCGCCGCCGCGAGAGACGCCCCCGAGCGAGGCCGCGGCGGTGCGCACGCGCGGGCGCCCCCCGCGTCCTGCACCGCGCGAGCCTGCTCCTCGGCGGACCGGCGGGCGGCGGCGGCCGCGGCCGCCGCCTCGCCGCGCAGGGCCTCGAGCTCCTGGGCGCCCGCCCTTCGCGCCGCCCCCCCCCGTGCACCAAGGAGGCGGCTCCAGCCTGCAGCCGTCGTGCCGGCGTGAGAGAGGAACGCCAGGGCAAGGAAGGGGCTCCGTCTCCTGCCCAGGGCGAGCCGCGGCCACGAACAGGCTCCCTGGCCTGGAGACCTCAGGAGAGGCGCGAAGACCGGGGCCCCTCCGGAGCCCAAAGTGCACAGCAGGCGGCGGCCCCGGCCTTCCAGTGGAGCCTCACCCGCGAGGAGGGCGCAGGACTCTCCATGGGGCAACGTGGCTCCCGCCCGTTGGAACTCTCTGCCCGGCGGAACGCGAGGAGGACGTGGGGCACACAGGGGCACAGAGGGGCACCCTTGCTTTGGGAAGGGCTCCGGCTGCACCCCCTCCCGAGCAGAAGAGGGACCCCTCCCCACCCCTCCGCCCTCGGCGAGCCTGCTCCTCGGCGGGCCTGCGGGCGGCGGCGGCGGCCGCCTCGCTGCGCAGGGACTCCAGCTCCTGGGATGCCGGTCGCACCCGTGCCCTGTGCCCTCCTGCCAGCGCCCTTGCACAAACTCGGAGATCGAGATCGACAGGCCACGCCGATCCTCCTCCTCCTCCTCCTCCTCCTCCTCCTCCTCCTCCTCGAACGTCGATGCGTTGGCCGCCACTGGGGGCACTGAGTGGAGTGTCCTCGGGCCCTCCAGGGCCCTCGATATCGAATCTTGCAAACATGCGTCGCACCCCGCAGTTGCCGAGAAGAGCGAGGGGGCGGGGGCGGGGTTGGATCGCAAGTGAATCGCGGGTGGGTTCCGTGTGGGTCGCGGGGTGGGTCGCAGGGTTGGTCGCGGGGGGGGCCGCGGGTGGTGCGCGGGGGGGGGGCGGGCGACGACGACAACAAGCAGAATCCGGGCCACGGAACCCCACTTCACCCACGCACCCAGGGATGGTGGTAAGACCGTTCGGCCCCCTCTGTGGGGCATTCTACAAGCTCAGAGGCCCCGTGGCCGCTCTTTCCCGGGGCCTCCCGCGGACCCTGTTCTGGAGCGTGTCGCGGGACCTCCTCCCGGAAGCCAGGAGGGCCCCACGACGGGCCGAGAGGGTCCCAAGAGGCCTCCGAGAGATGGCCCCAAGGGGGCCTCGATGCCAAGAGCGCTCCGAGACGGCCGATCGCGACCTCAGGACGGCCCAAGAGGTGCCCAAGACGCGCCCAGAGGGCTCCAAGAGGACCCCCCAGAGGGTCTATAGCCCGAGACAGCCACAGAGGCCCCAACGATCTCCCGAAGACGGCCCAAGAGGCCCCCAAGAGGCCCCCAAGACGGCCCAGGGCCCCAAGACGGCCCTTCCCCCAGAGGTGGCCCCCGAGACCGAAGGCCACCGGGTAGCCCTGCATACTGCATCGCTCCAGACTCGGCTCTCGCTCCGGCGCCCCTTTGCACCGGCAGCCGCGGCTTGGCACGCGGCCCCAGGCGCAGGCATCGAATCGCCCCCCTGCCGCCGGCCCCCCCCCCTCCCCCCCCGCCAGAAGCAGCAGCAGAGAGCTCCCCCTCCGCCCTCGGCGAGCCTGCAGCTCGGCGGGCCTGCGGCCAGCGGCCGCGGACGCCTCGCTGCGCAGGGCCTCGAGCTCCTGCGCCGTCGCGGCCCCCCTGCCCCTCTGCTCTTCTTCGCTGTCCTGCTATATACAACGGCCTCTCGAGTCGCAGCGGCCGGCCGGCGCACGGCATCCAGCGACCATCCTTCGCCAGCCGTTCTCCCAGAGGTCCAGCTTCAACCCCGCCTAGCTACCCTCGGCCCTCACGCATCATTCGCCGCGCATTCCTGACTGCCCGATGCCGACCAACCCCTCCCGGTCATCGCTGCTCCGTGCGCGCTACCCAGCAAACAATCAGCTTCCAGAACGGACGGACCATGACTCGTCATCCGACCTCCACCTGAAATCCGACCTCGGGCGTGGACCAGTCTGGAGCCCAGCTCTCCGAGCCGAGCCCATGACCAGGAGGTCCCTTGCCGGTGGCCACACTGGTACACCCGCGCCCTTCGGGGACAGAAGGCGCACTGACCCGCTACAGACGGCATGGGCGGCCTCCTGCTCTGCCTCAGCGGCATCCGTAAGTATCCCCTGTTTCCTCCTCCTCCTCCTCGTATTCTTACCAGCTCCTGCGTGCGAAACTCCGATGCCCAAGCTGCGCGCTCATAAGCCGCTAAAGACAATCGCTTCTGCAATGCCATTGCTGCGACAGGCACTGCCCCGTCCGGTACTGCTCTTTCGACAAGGTCTCGCAGCCCGTCCCCGATCTTGTACGCTTGATTCCTTGTGCATGGTGGGTGCTGCCAGCTCTTGGAGATCCCTAGACGTCCCCGGAAGGCCACTAGAAGCCCACTGTGTGTTGATCGCGACCCCCCATGGACATGGAGATTCCATGAGTCTTGAGAGTGCGTCTTAACAGTGAGTTAAGTCAACAGCGTAGTGTCGATAGCGTCGTGTCAACGGCGTAGTGTCAAAAGCACAGTGCCAACAGCGTAGTGTCAACAGCGTAGTGTCAACAGCGGAATGTCAACCAACGGCGTAACAACAGCATATTGTCAACAGCGTGGTGTCAACAGCGTAGTGTCAACAGCGCACTGTCAACCAACAGCGTACTGTCGACAGCGTGTGGCCAGCTGCGCGAACCAACGGCATGGCGTGAAATCTGAGCGCAACGTCGACCAACACCGTGATGTCAACAGCGTAGTGTCAACAGCGTAGTGCCAACCAACAGAGTAACCTACAGCAACGTAAACTGAACCAGCAACGTACTCTCAAGCAACAGTGCGCCGTGTGAGTAGTATTGTCAACAACCAACAGCGTACTGTCAACAGCGCAGTGCCAACAGCGTACCGTCAACAGTGTAGTGCCAACAGCGTAGTGTCAATCAACTGCGTTACCTCAACCAACGTAGCCTGAATCAAAAACGTACTGTCAAACAACAGTGCACCGTGCGAGAAGCATTGTCAACAACCAACAGCATACTGTCAACAACGCAGGTGTCAAACAGCGTAGTGCCAACAGCGTAGTGTCAACAGCGTAATGTCAACCAACAGAGTAACCGCAAGCAACGTAGCCTGAACCAGCAGCAACGTACTGTCAAGCAACAGTGCGCCGTGTGAGTACTATTGTCAACAACCAACAGCGTACTGTCAACTGCGCAGGTGTCAACAGCGCAGGTGTCGACAGTGTAGTGTCAACAGCGTAGTGCCAACCAACAACGTAACCTCAAGCAACGAAGCCTGAACCAGCAGCGCAATGTCAAGCAACAGTGCACTTTGTGAGTAGCATTGTCAACAATCAACAGCGTACTCTCAACAGCGCAGTGTTGACAATGCGACCACCAACGACGTGGCTTAAATTCGAAGATTTGCACAAAACTCGTTCTGGATAGACCTGAAAAAACGTCTCATAGAAAATCGGCCATGGCAAGACATCTCACATCTGATCCCGTCTCCCATTCAAAAAATGCATCATTGCTTCAGAAAATGTATGTCATGAAAAGTTGTCTCTCGTAACAAATCGTCTCTCGTCTTGAAACCGTCTCTGCTTAAATCGGTATATAATTTTCTGGTTTGAGAAAACGCCTCTGGTAAGAAGTCGTCTCCCATAAGAACTCCTAGAAATAAGGATCGTCTTTCATGGGAAGCCGTCTGTCATGAGAAACCGTCTCTGATGAGAAACTTATCTCTCGAGACGTTTATCTGAAAACCTATCTAATTTAGCACAATATACGATTCGGGACAAGAATGACAAATCATCTGTCACGAACAGTCGCCTCTCATGAGAAGTCTGGAGATCATTTACTTTGAAACAGTAGCATCGGTGTTAATCGTGCAGCGACGTGTTCCCTCATACCAAGAAACAACCTCGGAATAATAAATGTCGAGGACATGCGGTCACCGGAAAACAACGCGATCATCGAGAACGCCGCTTGACTGGTAGCGTCAACCAACAACGTAGTGTCAACAGCGTAGTGTCAACAGCGTGATGTCAACGGCGCGACGTTGACGACGCTCGCTCAATGCTCAGAGCCGCGATCGTCGAAAACGCCGCGCTAATATTAATGTCGACAAACAGCGTCGTGTCAACAGCGTAGTGTCAACAGCGCAGTGTCAACGTTACGTAGTGTCAGCGGCGTAGTGTCAACAGCGTAGTGCCAACAGCGTAGGTGTCAACCAACAGCGTAGCTCCAACCAACAGCGTAGCATCAATCAACAGCGCAGCGTGCACCATCAGCGTGTTGTCAACAGCGCATCGTCGACAACGTAACCACCAAAAGGGCAGCTTGCATTCGGCGATTTTCCACCAAACTCGTTCTGGGCAGCTCTGGGCGCCACGGGCAGCAGCGCAGCGTCAACAGCGCAATCGTGCACTCGATGTTCGGCTCAGCCAGCCAGCCACCGTAGAACCCGTCCGCATCCCAGAATCTTCCCAAACCCGAAAAGACTGACGATGACAACGACTGAAGACGACGACGCCTGACGACGACGACGACGACGACGACAAGGACGAGATTCAGCGTGATGTCAACAGCGCAGTGTCAAATATTCAGGAGCGCAGAACCTCTGCTCTTCATTCCAACACCGCCTCCGGATGCCAACAAAGTACTGTCAACAGTGTTGTGTCAGATATTAGCAGCGAAAAGCATCTCCTCTCAATGCCAACAGCGCCTCTTAATGCCAACAACGTAATGTCAACAGCGTAGTGTCACAGATTGGAATCGTACAGCCTCTCCTCTTAATGCCAACAACGTAGCGTCAACAGTGTAGTGATAATTCACTCGGCATTACGTAGTGTCAGCAGCGTAGTGTCGACCAACAGCGTAGCTTCAACCAACAGCGTAGCATCAATCAGCAGCGTAGCGTGAACCAACAGCGTGTTGTCAACAGCGCATCATCGACAACGTGACCACCAACAAGGCAGCTTGGATTCGGCGATGTTCCATCAAACTCGTTCTGGGCAGCTCTGGGCGCCACGGGCAGCAGCGCAGTGTCAACAGCGCAATCGTGCACTCGATGTTCGGCTCAGCCAGCCAGCCACCGTGGAACCCCTCCGCAACCCAGAATCTTCCCCAACCCGAAAACACTGATGATGACAACGGCTGACGACGACGACGCCTGACGACGACGACGACGACGACGAAGACGACGACGACAAGGACGAGATTCAGCGTGATGTCAACAGCGCAGTGTCAGAGATTCAGGAGCGCAGAACCTCTCCTCTGAATGCCAACACCGCCTCCAAATGCCAACAAAGTAGTGTCAACAGCGCAGCGTCAGAGATTAGCAGCGTAAAGCATCTCCTCTCAATGCCAACAGCGCCTCTTAATGCCAACAATGTCGTGTCAACAGCGCAGTGTCACAGATTAGAAGCGTACACTCTCTCCTCT
Organism: Prorocentrum cordatum; assembly: GCA_963575745.1. NCBI lineage: Eukaryota > Dinophyceae > Prorocentrales > Prorocentraceae > Prorocentrum > Prorocentrum cordatum. The sequence continues at coordinate 97,748 of CAUYUJ010006069.1, read as the reverse complement.
GAATGCCAACAAGGTAGTGCCAACAGCGTAGTGTTAATTCACCTGGCGTTACGTAGTGTCAACAGCGTAGTGTTAACTCACTGCCAAAATCTTCAAGTCACTGTTAAGAGATACCTTCACCCCATGAAGGCACCCGAGGCCACCCATGGGGACTCCTCGAGGTGCCTGCTGGACAAGCCCTGGACCGACGTCGTGCCTTGCTCACGACGTCGACCCCCAGAGGTCTCGACCTCTTCCCCAGGCCCCCCCAGGAGTCCCGACCCATTCCCCGGGACCGGTGTTTCATCCTGAGTGGTTCTTTGACAATCCTGGGGCCCCGCGAGGTCCCCGAGAGGCTGAAAAGAGCACAGGAAAGCATCAACAACCCCGTCGTGACGTTTGCTCAGGACGCGAGAGGGTCTGGCTTCGCCGCGCGAGGAGGCGGGCGACGCCGCCGCGAGAGACGCCCCCGAGCGAGGCCTCGGCGGTGCGCACGCGCGGGCGCGCCCCGCGTCCTGCACCGCGCGAGCCTGCTCCTCGGCGGACCGGCGGGCGGCGGCGGCCGCGGCCGCCGCCTCGCCGCGCAGGGCCTCGAGCTCCTGGGCGCCCGCCCTTCGCGCCGCCCCCCCCCGTGCACCAAGGAGGCGGCTCCAGCCTGCAGCCGTCGTGCCGGCGTGAGAGAGGAACGCCAGGGCAAGGCAAGGAAGGGGCTCCGTCTCCTGCCCAGGGCGAGCCGCGGCCACGAACAGGCTCCCTGGCCTGGAGACCTGAGGAGAGGCGCGAAGACCGGGGCCCCTCCGGAGCCCAAAGTGCACAGCAGGCGGCGGCCCCGGCCTTCCAGTGGAGCCTCACCCGCGAGGAGGGCGCAGGACTCTCCATGGGGCAACGTGGCTCCCGCCCGTTGGAACTCTCTGCCCGGCGGAACGCGAGGAGGACGTGGGGCACACAGGGGCACAGAGGGGCACCCTTGCTTTGGGAAGGGCTCCGGCTGCACCCCCTCCCGAGCAGAAGAGGGACCCCTCCCCACCCCTCCGCCCTCGGCGAGCCTGCGCCTCGGCGGGCCTGCGGGCGGCGGCGGCGGCCGCCTCGCTGCGCAGGGACTCCAGCTCCTGGGATGCCGGTCGCACCCGTGCCCTGTGCCCTCCTGCCAGCGCCCTTGCACAAACTCGGAGATCGAGATCGACAGGCCACGCCGATCCTCCTCCTCCTCCTCCTCCTCCTCCTCCTCCTCCTCCTCCTCCTCGAACGTCGATGCGTTGGCCGCCACTGGAGGCACTGAGTGCAGTGTCCTCGGCCCCTCCAGAGCCCTCGATATCGAATCTTGCAAACATGCGTCGCACCCCGCAGCTGCCGAGAAGAGCGAGGGGGCGGGGGCGCGGGGTTGGGTCGCAGGTGGGTCGCGGGTGGGTCCCGTGTGGGTCGCGGGGTGGGTCGCAGGGTTGGTCGCGGGGGGGGCCGCGGTCGGTGCGCGGGGGGGGGGGGGGCGACGACGACAACAAGCAGAATCCGGGCCACGGAACCCCACTTCACCCACGCACCCAGGGATGGTGGCAAGACCGTTCGGCCCCCTCTGTGGGGCATTCTACAGGCTCAGAGGCCCCGTGGCCGCTCTTTCCCGGGGCCTCCCGCGGACCCTGTTCTGGAGCGTGTCGCGGGACCTCCTCCCGGAAGCCAGGAGGGCTCCAAGACGGGCCGAGAGGGTCCCAAGAGGCCTCCGAGAGATGGCCCCAAGGGGGCCTCGATGCCAAGAGCGCTCCGAGACGGCCTATCGCGACCTCAGGACGGCCCAAGAGGCGCCCAAGACGCGCCCAGAGGGCTCCAAGAGGACCCCCCAGAGGGTCTATAGCCCGAGACAGCCACAGAGGCCCCAACGATCTCCCGAAGACGGCCCAAGAGGCCCCCAAGAGGCCCCCAAGACGGCCCAGGGCCCCAAGACGGCCCTTCCCCCAGAGGTGGCCCCCGAGACCGAAGGCCACCGGGTAGCCCTGCATACTGCATCGCTCCAGACTCGGCTCTCGCTCCGGCGCCCCTTTGCACCGGCAGCCGCGGCTTGGCACGCGGCCCCAGGCGCAGGCATCGAATCGCCCCCCTGCCGCCGGCCCCCCCCCTCCCCCCCCGCCAGAAGCAGCAGCAGAGAGCCCCCCCTCCGCCCTCGGCGAGCCTGCAGCTCGGCGGGCCTGCGGCCAGCGGCCGCGGACGCCTCGCTGCGCAGGGCCTCGAGCTCCTGCGCCGTCGCGGCCCCCCTGCCCCTCTGCTCTTCTTCGCTGTCCTGCTATATACAACGGCCTCTCGAGTCGCAGCGGCCGGCCGGCGCACGGCATCCAGCGACCATCCTTCGCCAGCCGTTCTCCCAGAGGTCCAGCTTCAACCCCGCCTAGCTACCCTCGGCCCTCACGCATCATTCGCCGCGCATTCCTGACTGCCCGATGCCGACCAACCCCTCCCGGTCATCGCTGCTCCGTGCGCGCTACCCAGCAAACAATCAGCTTCCAGAACGGACGGACCATGACTCGTCATCCGACCTCCACCTGAAATCCGACCTCGGGCGTGGACCAGTCTGGAGCCCAGCTCTCCGAGCCGAGCCCATGACCAGGAGGTCCTTTGCCGGTGGCCACACTGGTACACCCGCGCCCTTCGGGGACAGAAGGCGCACTGACCCGCTGCAGACGGCATGGGCGGCCTCCTGCTCTGCCTCAGCGGCATCCGTAAGTATCCCCTGTTTCCTCCTCCTCCTCCTCCTCGTATTCTTACCAGCTCCTGCGTGCGAAACTCCGATGCCCAAGCTGCGCGCTCATAAGCCGCTAAAGACAATCGCTTCTGCAATGCCATTGCTGCGACAGGCACTGCCCCGTCCGTTACTGCTTTCGACCAGGTCTCGCAGCCCGTCCCCGACCTTGTACGCTTGATTCCTTGTGCATGGTGGGTGCTGCCAGCTCCTGGAGATCCCTAGACGTCCCAAGAACGCCACTGGAAGTCCACTGGGAGCTGATCGCGAACCCCATGGACATGGAGATCCGATGAGTCATCAGAGTGCGTCTTAACAGTTAGTTAAGTCCACAGTGTAGTGTCGATAGCGTCGTGTCAACGGCGTAGTGTCAAAAGCGTAGTGCAAACAGCGTAGTGCCAACAGCGTAGTGTCAACAGCGGAATGTCATCCAACGGCGTAACAACAGCATAATGTCAACAGCGTGGTGTCAACAGCGTAGGGTCAACAGCGCACTGTCAACCCACAGCGTACTGTCGACAGCGTGTGGCCAGCTGCGCGAACCAACGGCATGGCGTGAACTCTGAGCGCACCGTCGACCAACACCGTAATGTCAACAGCGTAGTGTCAACAGCGTAGTGTCAACCAACAGAGTAACCTCCAGCAACGTAGCCTGAACCAGCAACGTACTGTCAAGCAACAGTGCACCGTGTGAGTAGTACTGTCAGCAGATAACTGCGTACTGTCAACAGCGCAGTGCCAACAGCGTAGCGTCAACAGCATAGTGCCAACAGCGTAGTGTCAATCAACAGCGTTACCTCAACCAACGTAGCCTGAATCAAAAACTTACTGTCAAACAACAGTGCACCGTGCGAGAAGCATTGTCAACAACCAACAGCGTACTGTCAACAACGCAGGTGTCAACAGCGTAGTGCCAACAGCGTAGTGTCGACAGCGTAATGTCAACCAACACAGTAACCACAAGCAACGTAGCCTGAACCAGCAACGTACCCTCAAGCAACAGTGCGCCGTGTGAGTAGTATTGTCAACAACCAACAGCATACTGTCAACTGCGCAGGTGTCAACAGCGCAGGTGTCAACAGCGTAGTGCCAACCAACAGCGTAAGCTCAGGCAACGAAGCCTGAAACAGCAGCGCAATGTCAAGCAACAGCGCACTGTGTGAGTAGCATTGTCAACAATCAACAGCGTACTCTGAACAGCGCAGTGTTGACAATGCGACCAGCAAGGACGCGGCTTCAATTCGACGATGTTCACAAAACTCGTTCTGGACAGACCTGAAAACAAACGTCTCATACAAAATCTGTCATGACAAGATACCTCACATCTGATCCCTTCTCCCATTCAAAAAAATACACCATTGTGTCAGAAATAATGTATGTCATGGAAAACTGTCACTCGTAACAAATCGTCTCTCGTCTTAAAACCGTCTCTGCTGAAATCCGTATATCATTTTCTGTTTTGAGACGGCGCCTCTTGTAAGAAGTCGTCTCCCATAAGAGCTCCTTCAAACAAGGGTCGTCTTTCATGGGAAGCCGTCTGTCATGAGAAACCGTCTCCGATGAGAAACTTATCTCTCGAGACGTTTATCTGAAAATGTATTTCATTTAGGACAACCTACGAATCGGAACAAGCATGACAAATCATCTGTCACGAACAGTCGCCTCTCATAAGAAGTCTGGAGATAATGTTCTTTGGCTCTGAAACAGTAGCTCCGGTATTAATCGTGCAGCTCTGTGTTCCCTCATACCAAGAAACAACTTCGGAATGATAAGTGTCGAGGACATGCGGTCACCGGAAAACAACGCGATCATCGAGAACGCTGCTTGACTGGTAGTGTCAACCAACAACGTAGTGTCAACAGCGTAGTGTCAACAACGTAATGTCAACGGCGCGACGTTGACGACGCTCGCTCAATGCTTAGAGCCGCGATCGTCGAAAACGCCGCGCGAATATTAATGTCGACAAACAACGTCGTGTCAACAGCGTAGTGTCAACAGCGCAGTGTCAACGTTACGTAGTGTCAGCAGCGTAGTATCAACAGCGTATTGCCAACAGCATAGTGTCAACCAACAGAGTAGCTTCAACAAACAGCGTAGCATCAATCAGCAGCGTAGCGTGAACCAACAGCGTGTTGTCAACAGCGCATCATCGACAACGTGACCACCAACAAGGCAGCTTGGATTCGGCGATTTTCCACCAAACTCGTTCTGGGCAGCTCTGGGCGCCACGGGCAGCAGCGCAGTGTCAACAGCGCAATCGTGCACTCGATGTTCGGCTCAGCCAACCAGCCACCGTAGAACCCCTCCGCAACCCAGAATGTTCCCAAAACCGAAAAGACTGACGATGACAACGACTGAAGACGACGACGCCTGACGACGACGACGACGACGACGACGACAAGGACGATATTCAGCGTAGTATCAACAGCGCAGCGTCAGAGATTTAGGAACGCAGAACCTCTCCTCTGAATGCCAACACCGCCTCCGAATGCCAACAAATAACGGTCAACATTCTTGTGTCAGATACTAGCAGCGAAAAGCATCTCCTGTCAATGCCAACAGCGCCTCTTAATGCCAACAACGTGATGTCCACAGCGCAATGCCACATATTAGAAGCGTACAGTCTCTCTTCTTAATGCCAACAACGTAGTGTCAGCAGCGTAGTGTTAATTCACTCGGCGTTACGTAGTGTCAACAGCGTAGACACTGTTAAAATCTTTAAGTCACTGTTAAGAGACCCCTTCACCTCATGAAGGCACCCCGAGGCCACTCATGGGGGCTCCTCGAGGTGCCTGCTGGACAAGTCCTGGACCGACGTCGTGCCTTGCTCACGACCTCGACCCCCAGAGGTCTCGACCCCCAGAGGTCTCGACCTCTTCCCCGGGCACCCCCAGAGGTTTCGACCCATTCCCCGGGACCGGTGTTTCATCCTGAGTGGTTCTTTGATGACAGTCCCGGGGCCCCGCGAGGTCCCCGAGAGGCTGAAAAGAGCACAGGAAAGCATCAACAACCCCGTCGTGACGTTTGCTCAGGACGCGAGAGGGTCTGGCTTCGCCGCGCGAGGAGGCGGGCGGCGCCGCCGCGAGAGACGCCCCCGAGCGAGGCCGCGGCGGTGCGCACGCGCGGGCGCCCCCCGCGTCCTGCACCGCGCGAGCCTGCTCCTCGGCGGACTGGGGGCGGCGGCGGCCGCGGCCGCCGCCTCGCCGCGCAGGGCCTCGAGCTCCTGGGCGCCCGCCCTTCGCGCCGCCCCCCCCCCGTGCACCAAGGAGGCGGCTCCAGCCTGCAGCCGTCGTGCCGGCGTGAGAGAGGAACGCCAGGGCAAGGCAAGGAAGGGGCTCCGTCTCCTGCCCAGGGCGAGCCGCGGCCACGAACAGGCTCCCTGGCCTGGAGACCTCAGGAGAGGCGCGAAGACCGGGGCCCCTCCGGAACCCAAAGTGCACAGCAGGCGGCGGCCCCGGCCTTCCAGTGGAGCCTCACCCGCGAGGAGGGCGCAGGACTCTCCATGGGGCAACGTGGCTCCCGCCCGTTGGAACTCTCTGCCCGGCGGAACGCGAGGAGGACGTGGGGCACACAGGGGCACAGAGGGGCACCCTTGCTTTGGGAAGGGCTCCGGCTGCACCCCCTCCCGAGCAGAAGAGGGACCCCTCCCCACCCCTCCGCCCTCGGCGAGCCTGCTCCTCGGCGGGCCTGCGGGCGGCGGCGGCGGCCGCCTCGCTGCGCAGGGACTCCAGCTCCTGGGATGCCGGTCGCACCCGTGCCCTGTGCCCTCCTGCCAGCGCCCTTGCACAAACTCGGAGATCGAGATCGACAGGCCACGCCGATCCTCCTCCTCCTCCTCCTCCTCCTCCTCCTCCTCCTCCTCGAACGTCGATGCGTTGGCCGCCACTGGGGGCACTGAGTGGAGTGTCCTCGGGCCCTCCAGGGCCCTCGATATCGAATCTTGCAAACATGCGTCGCCCAGCAGTTGCCGAGAAGAGCGAGGGGGCGGGGGCGGGGTTGGGTCGCAAGTGAGTCGCGGGTGGGTTCCGTGTGGGTCGCGGGGTGGGTCGCAGGGTTGGTCGCGGGGGGGGGCGCGGGTGGTGCGCGGGGGGGGGGGGCGGGCGACGACGACAACAAGCAGAATCCGGGCCACGGAACCCCACTTCACCCACGCACCCAGGGATGGTGGTAAGACCGTTCGGCCCCCTCTGTGGGGCATTCTACAAGCTCAGAGGCCCCGTGGCCGCTCTTTCCCGGGGCCTCCCGCGGACCCAGTTCTGGAGCGTGTCGCGGGACCTCCTCCCGGAAGCCAGGAGGGCCCCAAGACGGGCCGAGAGGGTCCCAAGAGGCCTCCGAGAGATGGCCCCAAGGGGGCCTCGATGCCAAGAGCGCTCCGAGACGGCCTATAGCAACCTCAGGCCGGCCCAAGAGGCGCCCAAGACGCGCGGGCTCCTAGAGGACGCGCCCAGAGGCTTCCAAGAGGACCCCCCAGAGGGTCTATAGCCCGAGACAGCCACAGAGGCCCCAACGATCTCCCGAAGACGGCCCAAGAGGCCCCCAAGAGGCCCCCAAGACGGCCCAGGGCCCCAAGACGGCCCTTCCCCCAGAGGTGGCCCCCGAGACCGAAGGCCACCGGGTAGCCCTGCATACTGCATCGCTCCAGACTCGGCTCTCGCTCCGGCGCCCCTTTGCACCGGCAGCCGCGGCTTGGCACGCGGCCCCAGGCGCAGGCATCGAATCGCCCCCCTGCCGCCGGCCCCCCCCCTCCCCCCCCCGCCAGAAGCAGCAGCAGAGAGCCCCCCCTCCGCCCTCGGCGAGCCTGCAGCTCGGCGGGCCTGCGGCCAGCGGCCGCGGACGCCTCGCTGCGCAGGGCCTCGAGCTCCTGCGCCGTCGCGGCCCCCCTGCCCCTCTGCTCTTCTTCGCTGTCCTGCTATATACAACGGCCTCTCGAGTCGCAGCGGCCGGCCGGCGCACGGCATCCAGCGACCATCCTTCGCCAGCCGTTCTCCCAGAGGTCCAGCTTCAACCCCGCCTAGCTACCCTCGGCCCTCACGCATCATTCGCCGCGCATTCCTGACTGCCCGATGCCGACCAGCCCCTCCCGGTCATCGCTGCTCCGTGCGCGCTACCCAGCAAACAATCAGCTTCCAGAACGGACGGACCATGACTCGTCATCCGACCTCCACCTGAAATCCGACCTGGGGCGTGGACCAGTCTGGAGCCCAGCTCTCCGAACCGAGCCCATGACCAGGAGGTCCTTTGCCGGTGGCCACACTGGTACACCCGGGCCCTTCGGGGACAGAAGGCGCACTGACCCGCTACAGACGGCATGGGCGGCCTCCTGCTCTGCCTCAGCGGCATCCGTAAGTATCCCCTGTTTCCTCCTCCTCCTCGTATTCTTACCAGCTCCTGCGTGCGAAACTCCGATGCCCAAGCTGCGTGCTCATAAGCCGCTAAAGACAATCGCTTCTGCAATGCCATTGCTGCGACAGGCACTGCCCCGTCCGGTACTGCTCTTTCGACAAGGTCTCGCAGCCCGTCCCCGATCTTGTACGCTTGATTCCTTGTGCATGGTGGGTGCTGCCAGCTCTTTGAGATCCCTAGACGTCCCCGGAAGGCCACTGGAAGCCCACTGTGTGTTGATCGCGACCCCCCATGGACATGGAGATCCCATGAGTCTTGAGAGTGCGTCTTAACAGTTAGTTAAGTCCACAGTGTAGTGTCGATAGCGTCGTGTCAACGGCGTAGTGTCAAAAGCACAGTGCCAACAGCGTAGTGTCAACAGCGTAGTGTCAACAGCGGAATGTCAACCAACGGCGTAACAACAGCATATTGTCAACAGCGTGGTGTCAACAGCGTAGTGTCAACAGCGCACTGTCAACCAACAGCGTACTGTCGACAGCGTGTGGCCAGCTGCGCGAACCAACGGCATGGCGTGAAATCTGAGCGCAACGTCGACCAACACCGTGATGTCAACAGCATAGTGTCAACAGCGTAGTGCCAACCAACAGAGTAACCTACAGCAACGTAAACTGAACCAGCAACGTACTCTCAAGCAACAGTGCGCCGTGTGAGTAGTATTGTCAACAACCAACAGCGTACTGTCAACAGCGCAGTGCCAACAGCGTACCGTCAACAGTGTAGTGCCAACAGCGTAGTGTCAATCAACAGCGTTACCTCAACCAACGTAGCCTGAATCAAAAACGTACTGTCAAACAACAGTGCACCGTGCGAGAAGCATTGTCAACAGCCAACAGCATACTGTCAACAACGCAGGTGTCAACAGCGTAGTGCCAACAGCGTAGTGTCAACAGCGTAATGTCAACCAACAGAGTAACCGCAAGCAACGTAGCCTGAACCAGCAACGTACTGTCAAGCAACAGTGCGCCGTGTGAGTACTATTGTCAACAACCAACAGCATACTGTCAACTGCGCAGGTGTCAACAGCGCAGGTGTCAACAGCGTAGTGCCAACCAACAACGTAACCTCAAGCAACGAAGTCTGAACCAGCAGCGCAATGTCAAGCAACAGTGCGCTTTGTGAGTAGCATTGTCAACAATCAACAGCGTACTCTCAACAGCGCAGTGTTGACAATGCGACCACCAACGACGTGGCTTAAATTCGAAGATTTTCACAAACCTTGTTCTGGATAGACCTGAAAAAACGTCTCATAGAAAATCGGCCATGGCAAGATATCTCACATCTGATCCCGTCTCCCATTCAAAAAATGCATCATTGCTTCAGAAAATGTATGTCATGAAAAGTTGTCTCTCGTAACAAATCGTCTCTCGTCTTGAAACCGTCTCTGCTTAAATCGGTATATAATTTTCTGTTTTGAGAAAACGCCTCTGGTAAGAAGTCGTCTCCCATAAGAACTCCTAGAAATAAGGATCGTCTTTCATGGGAAGCCGTCTGTCATGAGAAACCGTCTCTGATGAGAAACTTATCTCTCGAGACGTTTATCTGAAAACCTATCTAATTCAGCACAATATACGATTCGGAACAAGAATGACAAATCATCTGTCACGAACAGTCGCCTCTCATGAGAAGTCTGGAGATCATTTACTTTGAAGCAGTAGCATCGGTGTTAATCGTGCAGCGACGTGTTCCCTCATACCAAGAAACAACCTCGGAATAATAAGTGTCGAGGACATGCGGTCACCGGAAAACAACGCGATCATCGAGAACGCCGCTTGACTGGTAGCGTCAACCAACAACGTAGTGTCAACAGCGTAGTGTCAACAGCGTGATGTCAACGGCGCGACGTTGACGACGCTCGCTCAATGCTCAGAGCCGCGATCGTCGAAAACGCCGCGCAAATATTAATGTCGACAAACAGCGTCGTGTCAACAGCGTAGTGTCAACAGCGCAGTGTCAACGTTACGTAGTGTCAGCGGCGTAGTGTCAACAGCGTAGTGCCAACAGCGTAGGTGTCAACCAACAGCGTAGCTCCAACCAACAGCGTAGCATCAATCAACAGCGCAGCGTGCACCATCAGCGTGTTGTCAACAGCGCATCGTCGACAACGTAACCACCAAAAGGGCAGCTTGCATTCGGCGATTTTCCACCAAACTCGTTCCGGGCAGCTCTGGGCGCCACGGGCAGCAGCGCAGCGTCAACAGCGCAATCGTGCACTCGATGTTCGGCTCAGCCAGCCAGCCACCGTAGAACCCGTCCGCATCCCAGAATCTTCCCAAACCCGGAAAGACTGACGATGACAACGACTGAAGACGACGACGCCTGACGACGACGACGACGACGACGACGACGACGACGACAAGGACGAGATTCAGCGTGATGTCAACAGCGCAGTGTCAAATATTCAGGAGCGCAGAACCTCTGCTCTTCATTCCAACACCGCCTCCGGATGCCAACAAAGTACTGTCAACAGTGTTGTGTCAGATATTAGCAGCGAAAAGCATCTCCTCTCTATGCCAACAGCGCCTCGTAATGCCAACAACGTAATGTCAACAGCGTAGTGTCACAGATTGGAATCGTACAGCCTCTCCTCTTAATGCCAACAACGTAGCGTCAACAGTGTAGTGATAATTCACTCGGCATTACGTAGTGTCAGCAGCGTAGTGTCGACCAACAGCGTAGCTTCAACCAAAAGCGTAGCATCAATCAGCAGCGTAGCGTGAACCAACAGCGTGTTGTCAACAGCGCATCATCGACAACGTGACCACCAACAAGGCAGCTTGGATTCGGCGATTTTCCACCAAACTCGTTCTGGGCAGCTCTGGGCGCCACGGGCAGCAGCGCAGCGTCAACAGCGCAATCGTGCACTCGATGTTCGGCTCAGCCAGCCAGCCACCGTGGAACCCCTCCGCAACCCAGAATCTTCCCCAACCCGAAAACACTGATGATGACAACGACTAACGACGACGACGCCTGACGACGACGACGACGACGACGACGACAAGGACGATATTCAGCGTAGTATCAACTGCGCAGTGTCAGAGATTTAGGAACGCAGAACCTCTCCTCTGAATGCCAACACCGCCTCCGAATGCCAACAAAGTAGTGTCAACAGCGCAGCGTCAGAGATTAGCAGCGTAAAGCATCTCCTCTCAATGCCAACAGCGCCTCTTAATGCCAACAATGTCGTGTCAACAGCGCAGTGTCACAGATTAGAAGCGTACACTCTCTCCTCTTAATGCCAACAAGGTAGTGCCAACAGCGTAGTGTTAATTCACCTGGCGTTACGTAGTGTCAACAGCGTAGTGTTAACTCACTGCCAAAATCTTCAAGTCACTGTTAAGAGATCCCTTCACCCCATGAAGGCACCCGAGGCCACCCATGGGGACTCCTCGAGGTGCCTGCTGGACAAGCCCTGGACCGACGTCGTGCCTTGCTCACGACGTCGACCCCCAGAGGTCTCGACCTCTTCCCCGGGCACCCCCAGAGGTTTCGACCTATTCCCCGGGACCGGTGTTTCATCCTGAGTGGTTCTTTGACAGTCCCGGGGCCCCGCGAGGTCCCCGAGAGGCTGAAAAGAGCACAGGAAAGCATCAACAACCCCGTCGTGACGTTTGCTCAGGACGCGAGAGGGTCTGGCTTCGCCGCGCGAGGAGGCGGGCGGCGCCGCCGCGAGAGACGCCCCCGAGCGAGGCCGCGGCGGTGCGCACGCGCGGGCGCCCCCCGCGTCCTGCACCGCGCGAGCCTGCTCCTCGGCGGACTGGCGGGCGGCGGCGGCCGCGGCCGCCGCCTCGCCGCGCAGGGCCTCGAGCTCCTGGGCGCCCGCCCTTCGCGCCGCCCCCCCCCCGTGCGCCAAGGAGGCGGCTCCAGACTGCAGCCGTCGTGCCGGCGTGAGAGAGGAACGCCAGGGCAAGGCAAGGAAGGGGCTCCGTCTCCTGCCCAGGGCGAGCCGCGGCCACGAACAGGCTCCCTGGCCTGGAGACCTCAGGAGAGGCGCGAAGACCGGGGCCCCTCCGGAACCCAAAGTGCACAGCAGGCGGCGGCCCCGGCCTTCCAGTGGAGCCTCACCCGCGAGGAGGGCGCAGGACTCTCCATGGGGCAACGTGGCTCCCGCCCGTTGGAACTCTCTGCCCGGCGGAACGCGAGGAGGACGTGGGGCACACAGGGGCACAGAGGGGCACCCTTGCTTTGGGAAGGGCTCCGGCTGCACCCCCTCCCGAGCAGAAGAGGGACCCCTCCCCACCCCTCCGCCCTCGGCGAGCCTGCTCCTCGGCGGGCCTGCGGGCGGCGGCGGCGGCCGCCTCGCTGCGCAGGGACTCCAGCTCCTGGGATGCCGGTCGCACCCGTGCCCTGTGCCCTCCTGCCAGCGCCCTTTCACGAACTCGGAGATCGAGATCGACAGGCCACGCCGATCCTCCTCCTCCTCCTCCTCCTCCTCCTCCTCCTCCTCGAACGTCGATGCGTTGGCCGCCACTGGAGGCACTGAGTGCAGTGTCCTCGGCCCCTCCAGGGCCCTCGATATCGAATCTTGCAAACATGCGTCGCACCCCGCAGCTGCCGAGAAGAGCGAGGGGGCGGGGGCGCGGGGTTGGGTCGCAGGTGAGTCGCGGGTGGGTCCCGTGTGGGTCGCGGGGTGGGTCGCAGGGTTGGTCGCGGGGGGGGGCCGCGGGTGGTGCGCGGGGGGGGGGGGGGCGACGACGACAACAAGCAGAATCCGGGCCACGGAATCCCACTTCACCCACGCACCCAGGGATGGTGGCAAGGCCGTTCGGCCCCCTCTGTGGGGCATTCTACAGGCTCAGAGGCCCCGTGGCCGCTCTTTCCCGGGGCCTCCCGCGGACCCAGTTCTGGAGCGTGTCGCGGGACTTCCCTCCAGAAGCCAGGAGGGCCCCAAGACGGGCCGAGAGGGTCCCAAGAGGCCTCCGAGAGATGGCCCCAAGGGGGCCTCGATGCCAAGAGCGCTCCGAGACGGCCTATCGCGACCTCAGGACGGCCCAAGAGGCGCCCAAGACGCGCCCAGAGGGCTCCAAGAGGACCCCCCAGAGGGTCTATAGCCCGAGACAGCCACAGAGGCCCCAACGATCTCCCGAAGACGGCCCAAGAGGCCCCCCAGAGGCCCCTAAGACGGCCCAGGGCCCCAAGACGGCCCTTCCCCCAGAGGTGGCCCCCGAGACCGAAGGCCACCGGGTAGCCCTGCATACTGCATCGCTCCAGACTCGGCTCTCGCTCCGGCGCCCCTTTGCACCGGCAGCCGCGGCTTGGCACGCGGCCCCAGGCGCAGGCATCGAATCGCCCCCCTGCCGCCGGCCCCCCCCCCTCCCCCCCCCGCCAGAAGCAGCAGCAGAGAGCCCCCCCTCCGCCCTCGGCGATCCTGCAGCTCGGCGGGCCTGCGGCCAGCGGCCGCGGACGCCTCGCTGCGCAGGGCCTCGAGCTCCTGCGCCGTCGCGGCCCCCCTGCCCCTCTGCTCTTCTTCGCTGTCCTGCTATATACAACGGCCTCTCGAGTCGCAGCGGCCGGCCGGCGCACGGCATCCAGCGACCATCCTTCGCCAGCCGTTCTCCCAGAGGTCCAGCTTCAACCCCGCCTAGCTACCCTCGGCCCTCACGCATCATTCGCCGCGCATTCCTGACTGCCCGATGCCGACCAGCCCCTCCCGGTCATCGCTGCTCCGTGCGCGCTACCCAGCAAACAATCAGCTTCCAGAACGGACGGACCATGACTCGTCATCCGACCTCCACCTGAAATCCGACCTCGGGCGTGGACCAGTCTGGAGCCCAGCTCTCCGAGCCGAGCCCATGACCAGGAGGTCCCTTGCCGGTGGCCACACTGGTACACCCGCGCCCTTCGAGGACAGAGGGCGCACTGACCCGCTACAGATGGCATCGGCGGCCTCCTGCTCTGCCTCAGCGGCATCCGTACTTATCCCCTGCTTGCTCCTGCGTGCGAAACTCCGATGCCCAAGCTGCGCGCTCGTAAACCGCTAAAAACAAAATCGCTTCTGCAATGCCATTGCTGCGACAGGCACTGCCCCGTCCGTTACTGCTTTCGACCAGGTCTCGCAGCCCGTCCCCGACCTTGTACGCTTGATTCCTTGTGCATGGTGGGTGCTGCCAGCTCCTGGAGATCCCTAGACGTCCCAAGAACGCCACTGGAAGTCCACTGGGAGCTGATCGCGAACCCCATGGACATGGAGATCCCATGAGTCATCAGAGTGCGTCTTAACAGTTAGTTAAGTCCACAGTGTAGTGTCGATAGCGTCGTGTCAACGGCGTAGTGTCAAAAGCGTAGTGCAAACAGCGTAGTGTCAACAGCGTAGTGTCAACAGCGGAATGTCATCCAACGGCGTAACAACAGCATAATGTCAACAGCGTGGTGTCAACAGCGTAGGGTCAACAGCGCACTGTCAACCCACAGCGTACTGTCGACAGCGTGTGGCCAGCTGCGCGAACCAACGGCATGGCGTGAACTCTGAGCGCACCGTCGACCAACAACGTAATGTCAACAGCGTAGTGTCAACAGCGTGGTGTCAACCAACAGAGTAACCTCCAGCAACGTAGCCTGAACCAGCAGCCTACTGTCAAGCAACAGTGCGCCGTGTGAGTAGTACTGTCAACAACCAACTGCGTACTGTCAACAGCGCAGTGCCAACAGCGTAGCGTCAACAGCATAGTGCCAACAGCGTAGTGTCAATCAACAGCGTTACCTCAACCAACGTAGCCTGAATCAAAAACGTACTGTCAAACAACAGTGCACCGTGCGAGAAGCACTGTCAACAACCAACAGCATACTGTCAACAACGCAGGTGTCAACAGCGTAGTGCCAACAGCGTAGTGTCAACAGCTTAATGTCAACCAACAGAGTAACCGCAAGCAACGTAGCCTGAACCAGCAACGTACTGTCAAGCAACAGTGCGCCGTGTGAGTACTATTGTCAACAACCAACAGCGTACTGTCAACTGCGCAGGTGTCAACAGCGCAGGTGTCAACAGCGTAGTGCCAACCAACAGCGTAACCTCAGGCAACGAAGCCTGAAACGGCAGCGCAATGTCAAGCAACAGCGCACTGTGTGAGTAGCATTGTCAACAATCAACGGCGTACTCTGAACAGCGCAGTGTTGACAATGCGACCACCAAGGACGCGGCTTCAATTCGACGATTTTCAGCAAACTCGTTCTGGACAGACCTGAAAACAAACGTCTCATACAAAATCTGTCATGACAAGATACCTCACATCTGATCCCTTCTCCCATTCCAAAAAATACACCATTGTGTCAGAAATAATGTATGTCATGAAAATTTGTCACTCGTAACAAATCGTCTCTCGTCTTAAAACCGCCTCTGCTGAAATCCGTATACCATTTTCTGTTTTGAGAAGGCGCCTCTTGTAAGAAGTCGTCTCCCATAAGAGCTCCTGCAAACAAGGGTCGTCTTTCATGGGAAGCCGTCTGTCGAGATGAGAACCGTCTCCGATGAGAAATTTATCTCTCGAGACGTTTATCTGAAAATGTATTCCATTTTAGACAACATACGAATCGGAACAAGCATGACAAATCATCTGTTACGAACAGTCGCCTCTCATGAGAAGTCTGGAGATAATGTTCTTTGGCTCTGAAACAGTATCTCCGGTATTAATCGTGCAGCTCTGTGTTCCCTCATACCAAGAAACAACTTCGGAATGATAAGTGTCGAGGACATGCGGTCACCGGAAAACAACGCGATCATCGAGAACGCTGCTTGACTGGTAGTGTCAACCAACAACGTAGTGTCAACAGCGTAGTGTCAACAACGTAATGTCAACGGCGCGACGTTGACGACGCTCGCTCAATGCTTGGAGCCGCGATCGTCGAAAACGCCGCGCGAATATTAATGTCGACAAACAACGTCGTGTCAACAGCGTAGTGTCAACAGCGCAGTGTCAACGTTACGTAGTGTCAGCAGCGTAGTATCAACAGCGTATTGCCAACAGCATAGTGTCAACCAACAGAGTAGCTTCAACAAACAGCGTAGCATCAATCAACAGCGTAGCGTGAACCAACAGCGTGTTGTCAACAGCGAATCGTCGACAACGTGACCACCAACAAGGCAGCTTGGATTCAGCGTTTTCCACCAAACTCGTTCTGGGCAACTCTGGGCGCCACGGGCAGCAGCGCAGTGTCAACAGCGCAATCGTGCACTCGATGTTCGGCTCAGCCAACCAGCCACCGTAGAACCCCTCCGCAACCCAGAATGTTCCCAAAACCGAAAAGACTGACGATGACAACGACTGAAGACGACGACGCCTGACGACGACGACGACGACGACGACGACAAGGACGAGATTCAGCGTAGTATCAACAGCGCAGTGTCAGAGATTTAGGAACGCAGAACCTCTCCTCTGAATGCCAACACCGCCTCCGAATGCCAACAAATAACGGTCAACATTGTTGTGTCAGATACTAGCAGCGGAAAGCATCTCCTCTCAATGCCAACAGCGCCTCTTAATGCCAACAACGTAATGTCAACAGCGCAATGCCACATATTAGAAGCGTACAGTCTCTCTTCTTAATGCCAACAACGTAGTGTCAGCAGCGTAGTGTTAATTCACTCGGCGTTACGTAGTGTCAACAGCGTAGACACTGTTAAAATCTTCTTTAAGTCACTGTTAAGAGATCCCTTCACCTCATGAAGGCACCCCGAGGCCACTCATGGGGGCTCCTCGAGGTGCCTGCTGGACAAGTCCTGGACCGACGTCGTGCCTTGCTCACGACCTCGACCCCCAGAGGTCTCGACCCCCAGAGGTCTCGACCTCTTCCCCGGGCACCCCCAGAGGTTTCGACCCATTCCCCGGGACCGGTGTTTCATCCTGAGTGGTTCTTTGATGACAGTCCCGGGGCCCCGCGAGGTCCCCGAGAGGCTGAAAAGAGCACAGGAAAGCATCAACAACCCTGTCGTGACGTTTGCTCAGGACGCGAGAGGGTCTGGCTTCGCCGCGCGAGGAGGCGGGCGGCGCCGCCGCGAGAGACGCCCCCGAGCGATGCCTCGGCGGTGCGCACGCGCGGGCGCCCCCCGCGTCCTGCACCGCGCGAGCCTGCTCCTCGGCGGACCGGAGGGCGGCGGCGGCCGCGGCCGCCGCCTCGCCGCGCAGGGCCTCGAGCTCCTGGGCGCCCGCCCTTCGCGCCGCCCCCCCCCGTGCACCAAGGAGGCGGCTCCAGCCTGCAGCCGTCGTGCCGGCGTGAGAGAGGAACGCCAGGGCAAGGCAAGGAAGGGGCTCCGTCTCCTGCCCAGGGCGAGCCGCGGCCACGAACAGGCTCCCTGGCCTGGAGACCTGAGGAGAGGCGCGAAAACCGGGGCCCCTCCGGAGCCCAAAGTGCACAGCAGGCGGCGGCCCCGGCCTTCCAGTGGAGCCTCACCCGCGAGGAGGGCGCAGGACTCTCCATGGGGCAACGTGGCTCCCGCCCGTTGGAACTCTCTGCCCGGCGGAACGCGAGGAGGACGTGGGGCACACAGGGGCACAGAGGGGCACCCTTGCTTTGGGAAGGGCTCCGGCTGCACCCCCTCCCGAGCAGAAGAGGGACCCCTCCCCACCCCTCCGCCCTCGGCGAGCCTGCTCCTCGGCGGGCCTGCGGGCGGCGGCGGCGGCCGCCTCGCTGCGCAGGGACTCCAGCTCCTGGGATGCCGGTCGCACCCGTGCCCTGTGCCCTCCTGCCAGCGCCCTTGTCAGTCCCTGGGCGTATGAAACTTTCCCCCCCCATCAATCCCCCCCCCAAGGGTCCCAAAACCCGAATTCTGGCCGCCCCCTGGGTGACCCCTGGACGAACGCATCATGGGGGCAAAGTGCACCGCAAGGCGGCTCCAGCCCCTCGGTGGAGCCCGATATTGGAGGGGGCCCCGCGAGGGGAGCGCAGAACTCGGCAAGGGGTGGCGTCGTTCCCAGATGCCCGTGCCCTTGCCCGGCGGAACGCGGGGAGGACGTGGGGCGCGATGCACGGGGGGGCACGAAAGGGCACCCCTGATTTGGCAAGGGGATCCACCTCGTGGTCAAACTCTAATGAATCCGCCGACCCCCGCTTGCCGGGGGCGACAGGGCGTGTCAAAGACTTTGGCTGCCATCCTCCCCCCGCCCCCCCCCCTCACATGGGGTCCAAAATCCCAAAGTAGGGGAAAGGGAAGGCGGTACGACCTCCCCAACGCACGCACCTCTGGGGCACCTACATAGAGCCTCCAAATCCACCCTCAGTGGCCACCAAGATGTCCAATCTGCCTTCCAACATGGCACCAGAAGGTCTCCAAAACGCTTGAGAGGTCTCAGGAACACCTCGGATGGCCTCAAGACGGCCCAGGACGCGCCAAGAGCGCCTCAAAGGACCACAAAGAGGGCCCCATGAAGCAACAATCTTGTACTTCCCAACCATCCTGTGGTGCTGGGTCCTCGTTTTGAACAGACAGCGCCCGCGTCCTTCCTCCCGTTGCCCCCCCTTCCTCTCCCCATCATCAGCATCCCCATCATCATCATCACCGTCACCATCATCATCGTCATCATCATCACAATCATCATCAGTTCGGCACACCCCTCACACGTTTCGTGGCCCCACAGGGGGCTCCACCGAAGGCCGCAGTGGCTGCGTTCACATGCGCCCACCGCACCAATTTCGGCACACCCCTCACACGCTTCGTGGCCCCATAGGGAGCTCCACCGAAGGCCAGTGGCTGCGTTCGCATGCACCCACCGCACCCATGTCGGCACACCCCTCACACGTCTCGTGGCCCCAAAGGGAGCTCCACCGAAAGACCCAATTGATGCGTTCGCATGCACCCATTCACCCCTCTCACACGTTTCGTGGCCCCACAGGGAGCTCCACCGAAGGCCACAATTGCTGCGTTCACATGCGCCCACCGCACCCATTTCGGCACACCCCTCACACGTTTCGTGGCCCCATAGGGAGTTCCACCGGAGGCCACAGTGGCTGCGTTCCAATGCGCCCACAGCACCAATGTCGGCACACCCCTCACACGCTTCGTGGCCCCATATGGAGCTCCACCGAAGGCCCCAGTCGTTGCGTTCACATGCGCCCACCGCACCCATATCGGCACGCCCCTCACACGTTTTGTGGCTCCACAAGGAGCCCCACCGAAGGCCCCAATTGCTGCGTTCGCATGCGCCCGCCGGGCCCATTTCGGTACACCCCTCACACGCTTCGTGGCGCCATAGGGAGCTCTTCCGAAGGCCCCAGTGGCAGCGTTCATATGCGCCCACCGCACACATGTCGGTACACCCCTCAAACTTTTCGTGGCCCCGTAAGGAGCTCCACCGAAGGCCACACTGGCTGCGCTCACATGCGCCCGCCGCACCCATTTCGGCACGCCCCTCACACGTTTCGTGGCCCCACAGGGAGCTCCACCGAAGGCCACAGTGGCTGCGTTCCAATGCGCCCACAGCACCAATGTCGGCACACCTCTTGCACGTTTCGTAGCCCCAAAGGGAGCTCCACCGAAAGACCCAATTGATTCTTCGCGTGCACCCATTCTGGCACACCCTTCTCACACGTTTCGTGGCCCCACAGGGAGCTCCACCGAAGGCCACAGTGGCTGCGTTCACATGCGCCTATCGCACCCATTTCGGCACACCCCTCACACGCTTCGTGGCCCCATAGAAAGTTCCCTCTCGTTCGTTCAACCTGCCTTGTGGCACTCGCAACTGCATATGGTTGGGTCCTTCGTCAAGCTAATTCCCATATTTGGTTGCACGATGTTCGCGTTATGTTTTTTCTGGACGCCCGAAATAGGTACGGAAACAATGGGCACACTGCCCAACAACAAATCCCCCCACCAGCCCTCTGGGCGTCGGTGGTTTAAGGAGTTTCCTCTTCCAACCTCCTTTATTCCCTCTGCGGAGGGGTTTGTCACTGTTCCCTATTAACAAACACCCCCTCCCCCAGGCGACTGGGGGCCAACCAGGGTCCATGCCGACCCCCCCCCCACCATCCCTTGTAAAAAAATATCCCGGCAAAGCAACCTAACAGCGATATGTAGAAGCATATCTGAAAGCATTCCCCTTAAGATTCAGATGAAAATCCAGTTGTAGAATTCTGCTGTTCTCGCAGTCGTAGTCGCATTCGCGATGACAGTCGCAGCGGCAACGGCAGTCGCAGTCACAGCCTCAGCCTCAGCCTGCCTCAGCCTCAGCCTCAGCCTGCCTCAGCCTCAGCCTGCCTCAGCCTCAGCCTCAGCCTGCTTCAGCCTCAGCCTCAGTCTGCCTTCAGCCTCGGCCTCAGCCTCAGCCTGCTCAGCCTCAGCCTGCATCAGCCTCAGCCTCAGCCTCAGCCTAGCCTCAGCATCAGCCTGCCTGCAGCCTGCCTCAGCCTCAGCCTCAGTCTGCCTCAAATGTGGCCCAGGAGTGGAGTTCTGGGAACTAGAAGAACACGAAGTGGCCTACAGTTGGCTCCGGGCATTCAAAATCATGCCCAGGAATGGAGTTCTGGGAACTCGAAGAGCACGAAGTGGCCTACAGTTGGCTCCGGGCATCCAAAATGTGGCCCGGGAATGGAGTTCTGGGAACTCGAAGAGCACGAAGTGGCCTACAGTTGGCTCCGGGCATCCAAAATGTGGCCCGGGAATGGAGTTCTGGGAGGTCGAAGAGCACGAAGTGGCCTACAGTTGGCTCCGGGCAGTCAAAATGTAGCCCGGGAGTGGAGTTCTGGGAGGTCGAAGAGCACGAAGTGTGTGACTGTGGCAAAAAGCGAACCCGGCTCTGTTCCCGGTTCTCCAGAATGTGGCCCGGGAATGGAGTTCTGGGAGGTCGAAGAGCAGGAAGTGTGTGACTGTTGGCGAAAAGCGAGCCCGGCTCTGTTCCCGGTTCTCCAGAATGTGGCCCGGGAATGGAGTTCTGGGAGGTCGAAGAGCACGAAGTGTGTGACTGTTGGCGAAAAACGATTCCCGGTTCTCCTCCCTGGCACCCGCCCAGACCCCCCTGTGGAGTCATGATGCTCTCTTTTGACCCTACTAGAAACCTATCAGCAAACGCTGTTAGGTAACAATACAAAACACACTCTGCCTCCGAATTCGGAACATGCGCAGCCAACCCGATGCGTTCCCCCACCCCCACCATCCCTGTCAAATTATCCCGGCAAAGCAACCTAACAGCGATGTGTAGGAGCATATCTGGAAGCATTCCCCTTAAGATTTAGATGAGAATCCAGTTGTAGAATTCTGCTGTTCTCGCAGTCGTAGTCGCATTCGCGATGACAGTCGCAGTGGCAACGGCAGTCACAGTCGCAGCCTCAGCCTCAGCCTGCCTCAGCCTCAGCCTCAGCCTGCCTCAGCCTCAGCCTGCCTCAGCCTCAGCCTCAGCCTGCTTCAGCCTCAGCCTCAGTCTGCCTTCAGCCTCGGCCTCAGCCTCAGCCTGCCTCAGCCTCAGCCTGCATCAGCCTCAGCCTCAGCCTCAGCCTGCCTCAGCATCAGCCTGCCTCAGCCTCAGCCTCAGCCTGCCTCAGCCTCAGCCTCAGCCTGCTTCAGCCTCAGCCTCAGTCTGCCTTCAGCCTCGTCCTCAGCTTCAGTCTGCCTTCAGCCTCAGCCTGCCTCAGCCTCAGCATCAGCCTGCCTCAGCATTCAAAGTGTGGCCCGGGAATGAAGTTCTGGGAACTCGAAGAACACGAAATGGCCTACAGTTGGCTCCGGGCATTCAAAATCATGTCCAGGAATGGAGTTCTGGGAACTCGAACACCACGAAGTGGCCTACAGTTGGCTCCGGGCAGTCAAAATGTAGCCCGGGAATGGAGTTCTGGGAAATCGAAGAGCACGAAGTGGCCTACAGTTGGCTCCGGGCATCCAAAATGTAGCCCGGGGGTGGAGTTCTGGGAGGTCGAAGAGCACGAAGTGGCCTACGGTTGGCTCCGGGCAGTCAAAATGTAGCCCGGGAATGGAGTTCTGAGAGGTGGTCGAAGAGCACGAAGTGTGTGACCGTTGGCTTAAAAAGAATCCGGTTCTGTTCCCGGTTCTCCTCCCCGGCACCCGCCCAGACCCCCTGAGGAGTCATGATGCTTTCTTTTGGCCCTGCTAGAAACCTATCAGCAAAAGCTGTTAGGTAAAAATAATACAGAATACACTTGGCGGCGGCGGCGGGCGGGGCGGGGGCGGGGGCGGGGGCGGCGGCGGCGGCGGGGCGGCAGCGGCAGCGGCTGCGGCGGCGGTTTGGCAGCGGGGGGGGCGGCGGCGGCGGCGGCGACGGCGGCGGCGGCGGCGGCGGCAGCGGTGGCGGCAGCGGCAGCGGCTGCGGCGGCGGTTTGGCAGCGGGGGGGCGCGGGGCGGCGGCGGCGGCGGCGGCGGCGGCGGCGGCAGTGGCTGCGGCGGCGGCGGCGGCGGCGGCGGGGCGGGCGGCGGCGGCGGCGGCGGCGGCGGCGGATTGGCCCCCAGTAGCTGCCCATCCCAAGACGACTGCTGAATATGCTGAGGCTCGGGCCAGACTCGGGTGCTACGTATGTGTTGGGAGGGCGGGTGGGAGTGAGCGAGACGGCTTGCGGGCGGGGAGGGGGTAACTTGACCCCTCCCCCTACCCCCTCCCCTGGACCTGGACGGGGGGTCTCGCGAGGTGTCAGGGCGTCTAAAACGGCCTCGGCGAGGAAGCCAACATCATTGGATTTACTAGTGTTGGCCCCATGTTGGCCTCCTGGGGGGGGGGGGGGGCTCATTAAAGCTCCCCTCTTGTTTGATCGATCTCCTCCATGGTGGCCCCAAGAAGCGCCCAGGATGCCCCAAGATGCCCCAAGATGGCCCAAATATGGCCCCAAGAGGCCCCAAGAGGCCCCCAGGAGGCCCCCAAGAGACCCCCAAGGGGCCCCAAGAAACCCCCCAGAGGCACCCAAGATGCTCCAAGAGGCCTCGGCGAGAATGCCAAGACGGCCTCGGCGAGGAAGCCCAAATCAGCGGTTTTACTATAGTTTGGGCCCCATTTGGCGTCCTGGGGGGGGGACGCTAATTAATGCTCCCCTCTTGTTTGATCGATCTCCTCTAAGATGGCCCCAATAAGCGCCCAGGAGGCCCCAAGAGGTCCCAAGATGGCCCCAAGATGGCCCCAAGAGGCCCCCAAGAGGCCCCCAAGGGACCCCCAAGAGGCCCCCAAGAGGCCACAAGAGACCCCCCGGAGGCACCCAAGATGCTCCAAGAGGCCTCGGCGAGGAAGCTAAAATCACTAGGTTTACTAAGGTGTCGGCTCCATGTTGGCCTCCTTGGGGGGGACGCGTTCATTAAAGCTCCCCTCTTGTTTGATCGATCTCCTCCAAGATGGCCCCGAGAAGCGCCCAGGAGGCTCGAAGAGGTCCCAAGATGGCCCCAAGATGGCCCCAAGAGGCCCCCATGAGGCCCCCAGGAGGCCCCCAAGAGACCCCCAAGAGGCCCCAAGAGACCCCCCAGAGGCACCCAAGATGCTCCAAGAAGCCTCGGCGAGAATGCCAAATCATTGATTGGTACAAAGGTTTTAGCAACATGGTGGCCTCTTGGGGGGGCACTGATTAAGATCAAGAGCGCCTGGGAAAGCCCAAAACGACCTCCAAGATGGCTCAAGATATCCCAAGATGTCTCATAATGGCTTCCTCTGTGTGCTGCCCACTTCCCTGATCGAAGCAATTCCTCTGGGCATCTTTTCTGGGTGGGCTGGTGGAATTCGCGAAGCGTCAACAATTTGGTCCAAAACCGACAGCGGCCGCTGTTGGGCGGGCGGCGTTTTGGCTTCAATGGACAACGTCCGCGGCGGCGCGGACACCGAGTCCTGTTCAAATGAACAGGAACTGCTGTTTGGCATCGTTGGCATTGTTTCCGTATTCATTTCGATCGTCCCGATGTCTTAGCTTCGCTTTCTTCTGGAATTCCAAGACGGTCCCAGGAGGTCCCGAGGCCGGCCAGAGGCGGCCCCCCAGGAGGGCCTGGAGACGGCCAAAGGAGGGCCCCAAGGACGGCCACAGAGGTGCACAACGAGGGTTCCAAGAAGGACCCAGGAGAGGCCTTAGAGGCTCGCAGGGAGCCTTAAAGGGTGAAGATCGAAGTGGTTCTCCTGTTCCCACCCATCCTGTTGTGTTGGGTCCTCGCTTTGAAGAGACAGCGCCACCGTCTACTCCCGTCTCCTCATCCTATTCCTCTCCCTGCTCCTCCCTCCTCCCATCCCTGGCCTCTGCCCTCCGCATTTTTCTATTCCGGCGTACACCTCACAGGGAGGAAGAGGAGGATGAGGAGGAGGAGGAGGACTAGTGTAAACCCAAGAGTCATCGACGATGTCGGAATTAACCCTCCCTCCAAGCTCCCTCTTCATAGGCCCCTACAGCGGATCTTTTCCATTGAGGGGACTGCCTCGTTGGAAGACACCCGTTTGAAGATCATGAAGCATGCCAAAATATTGTTCTCGGGATTTCAAGGCCACGTGACAACCTTACTGTTGCGTCTTGACGACCCTGAATCGCGCTGGAACGCCATTCCTAGGACTTCAACACAGGAAATCAACGTAACTGCTGCACCCGTATAATCCTGAATCCTTCCAAAACACAGTTTCTGATACACTGGTGAAGGGAACCCGTGAAACTCTTGCAAGTGTTTGACAAGAGTGTGCGCGGCGCTAAAGCGAGAGACACGTTTTGAAAAGGAGCCGCCCCCAATCCGCGAAACTCTTGCAAGTTTTGAAACGAATGCGCGCGGCGCTGAGGCGAGAGCCACATTTTGAAAACGACACGCCCTCAATACTGGAAGCTCTTGAACATGTATGAAACGAATGTACGCGGCGCTAAAGCGAGAGCCACATTTTGAAAACGACCCGCCTTCAATCCATGGAAATCCTGCGAATATTGAAAACGAATGTGCGCGGAGCTAATGCGAGAGACACATGTTGGAAACCACCCGCCCTCAATCCGCGAAGCTCTTGCAAATTTTGGAAACGAATGTGAACGGCGCTAAAGCAAAAGCCACATGTTGAAAACCACCCGCCCTCATTCCGTGAAGCTTGTGCGAAATTTGAAAAGGAATGTGCGCGGCGCTGAAGCGAGAACCACTTTTTGAAAACGATCCGCCCTCAATCTGTAAAATTTTTGCAGATTTTAAAAACGAATGTGCGCGGCGCAAAGGCGAGAGCCACATTTTGAAAACGATCCGCCCGCCATCTGTGCAGCCGTAGTCACGTTTTAAACTTCAGAATCATACATGGTGAGGAAGTCTCAAGCGAAACGCCCGGCCCGCCCTAAAAACTAGCCTCGGGGTGCGACGGGGAGAAGTGATCTATAAGGAGAAGGAATGGAGGAGGAGGAGGAGGAGGAGGAGGAGGAGGAGGAGGGGGAAGAGGAGGAGGAGGCGGAGGAGGAGGAGGAGCCCTCTCCCGCAGGATGGCCCCCAAGGCCCCCCAGTAGGCCCCAAGGAAGCCCCCACAGGGCCTCCAGAAACCCATCAGAGGCCCTGAAAATGAGACGCAAAAGGACAGACTAGCGAGGCGCACGTCCGCACCGAACATATGTTACAAACAGGTGGTGTAGTATCGTTACCCAGACGGTGTGGCCAGAAAGCGCCCGCCACCGATCATACACAATAAGAGTTCTGAGCACGTGCGTCGCCCTTGGGGTGCCGACGCACACCTACCATATGTATGTTTAGATGGTGCCGAGACAAGGCTCCAAGATGCAGCCCCCTCGGGACTCCAAGATGCCCCCAACAAGCCGCGGAGTAGACGCAGAGGAAGAGGAGGACGAGTCAGCAACAGCTGCGTGCATGCAGCACGACGAGAAGCGGCGGACAACAAACCTGACGTCAGAAGCCGCACGTCGTCTCGTCTTGGGGCCGGCGGAAGGGCGCAAGCCTCTCGAGTAAAGCCTAAACGTCCAGGCCCAAACCTTTTCGGTACACGGAGGGCGCTCCAGTGTGGCGACCTCGCAGCGTCCCTTTTCCAGAATCCTGCGGCAGGGGGGCAGGGGTTTGCCCTGCTGCTGATGATGGCGGGGGACGAGCCTATTTTCGATGATTCGCGATGACGCCTGTTACCAGCCCAGCGCCCCGCCCCCAGTAACGTGAATATTCGCGCTGGCGCCGCCCCAGAACCTGCTCCGAGCGTCATCTGTGCTGGTCAGCACCAAGAAGCACGGCCGTCGCGATCCCTCCAAGCTCCACAATCGCTCCCAGGGCGACCATTCGCCCAAATCGGGGGCCGCTTCCTGGAGCGTGTCTCCAGACGCAGAAATCGGAGCGTGAAGATCTCGTTTGGTGTGGAAGCCTGTGTCCCCGCCACAGCTGCACAACCCCCGAAGCAAAAGAGCGACACTCCCCCTCCCACCCTCGGCGAGCCTGCACCTCAGCAGACCTGCGGCTGGCGGCGGCCGCCGCCTCGCCGCGCAGGGACTCGAGCTCCTGGGCTGCCACCCGCATCCGTGCCGCTCGCCTTCCTGCCAGCGCCCCTGCCCTTCCCCTGGCGGAAGCCAGCCCTCCCCCGCCAGCCGAAAACGGAGCGAGCTGAGACAACGGCAGCCCGAAGCCCGTCACCAGATGAGACGCAGAGGGGCATGCTAGTGTCGTGTTCCGATGCTGGGCGCGCACGTCCCACAGGAACGTCCAGCACACGAGTCTTATGGCGTATCGGTTCCCGGAGCGGTACGGCCAGAAAGCTCCCGCCTCGGAGCTTCTCTGCTGCAAGATCTCTGAACGCGCGCGCGCCTCGCCTGCGTGGCCGACGCATATGATGTAGCACAGTGCGGGCGGTGCCGGCCAGACCCATCCTGGGGTCCAAGCGCAACAGCCGGCCGAGCTGCATCCAGCCACCACTGCCCCGGCCCGCCCTCCTCTGACGAGCTCGCCCCGAGGGAGAGAGGAGAAGGAGGAGGAGGAGGAGGAGGAGGAGGAGGAGGAGGAGGAGGAGGAGGAGGAGGAGGAGGGGGAGGAGGAGGAGGAGGAGGAGGAGGAGAGGAGGAGGAGGAGGAGGGGGGAGGAGAAAGAGGAGGAGGAGGAGGAGAAAGAGGAGAAGGAGGAGGAGGAGGAGGAGAAAGTGGAGGAGGAGGAGGAGGAGGAGGAGGAGGACGAGACGAGGAGGAGAAGAAAGAGGAGGAGGAGGAGGAGGAGGAGGAGGAGGAGGAGGAGGAGGAGGAGGGAGAGAGGAGGGGAGGAGGAGGGGGAGGAGGAGGAGGAGAGAGGGAGGAGGAGAAAGGAGAAGGGAGGAGGAGGAGGAGGGAGGAGGAGGAGGAGGAGGAGGAGGAGGGAGGGAAGGAGGAGAGGAGGAGGAGGAGGAGGAGGAAGAGAGGGAGGAACAGGAGGGGGGAGGGGGAGGACCCCTCGGCTTTCGGCGAAAGCGGGCGAGGGCGGCTGCCTTGCCGGCTGCTCGCCCCGTCCGGGGCAGGAAGCTTCCCCCCACCCCACCCCACCCCTGGAGCGCGCATTCGCTCGCTCGCTCGCTCGTGCCGCGGCTGCGGCAGCGCATGGGCGCGCAGACGCCCGCGCTTGGAAGTAAGAAAGTCTGACGCCGCGTGCTTCACTCCACCATGTACGAACACTCTACGAACAATTACTCCGACGGTAGGACCCCACATGAAAATATGTATCGATTGCCCGTCGCTCTTTCCTCTTCGCCCTGGCCAAAGCCCCTCCTATCGCCCTCTGTTGCGCCTCCTCCTCATCCTCCTTGTCTTCCTCGTCCTCCGTCTCCTCCTCCTGCTCGCCCTCCTTGTTCAATGTCTCTTTTTCCTCTTCGTCCTTTTCCTCCTCCTCCTCCTCCTCCTCCTCCTCCTCCTCCTCCTCCACACCTCCTCCTCCTTTCCCCCCACCTCATCTCCAGCCCGCCTGTTCTCATGAACCTTTCCTTCTTCCTGGCCGGGGGGCGCATGCCGATTTTCCTCGGCGCCCTCGCCGCCGCTCCCGGCAGGGGCGCGTTCTCCGATGGCAAAATCGCGAAGCCATCGGGGCAGCGGCCGCTGGGACAACCCCGCGAGCCGCTGGGGCGCGAGAGCAAGCCGTTGGGACAACCCCACAGGCACCGAGTTAGTCGCGGCCGCGCTCAGGCGGGAGGCAACACGGAATTCAACTCTTCCGCGAGCTGCTCCGCCCACGCCCATGAGTCCACCGCTCTCTTGTCTAACTCCTCGAGCGACTTGTGAATAGGGATGGGGGCTCACTCACTCACTCACGCGTGAGGGACGTTTTTTGATGTGCCCCTCTTGGGGTGCTTAAAACTGCTATGCCTGGTGGAGTTTGCCGATGACCCGCTCGGATTACCAACGTGAAGCGCGGGTCCCACAGGAGGGGACTCCCGCCTGAGACTGCTTCGCGGTCCACCCACAGACGAAGCCTCCGCGTGAGACTTTCTCCATATTCAGCTCAGAAGAGCCGAACAATGACGACAATTACAAGGTTCTGATGACCCGTTCGGATTGCCAACGCGAAGCGCGGACCCCATGAGAAGGGGGCTCCCGCCTGACACCTCCTCACAGTTCACCCACAGGCGAGGTTCCCGCCTGATACGTACTTCCCATATATTCAGGCCTCAGGAGCCCAAAAATGACGACAGGTACAAGTTCGAGGATGACCAGCCCGGATTGAAAAAAATGAAATGCGGGCCCCATAGGGAGAGGGTTCCCGCCTGACACTTCCTCGCAATTCACTCACAGGCGAGGCTCCCGCCTGATACGTCGCCCATATTCAGACCTCAGGAGCCCAAAAGTGACGACAAATACAGGTTCGAGGATGACCCGCTCGGATTAAAAGGCATGACCTGCGGGCCCCATAGGGAAAGGGCTCCCGCCTGAGATTTCCTCGCAATTCACTCACAGACGAAGCTCCCGCATGATCCTTCCCCCAGGCTCAAGCCTCAGGAGCCCAAGAGTGACAACAAGTACAGGTTCGAGGATGACACGCTCGGATTGAAAACATGAAGTGCGAGATACATAGAGAGAGGGCTCCACCTGGAGACTTGCTCGAATTCACTCACAGACGAGCCTCCCGCTGGATACTTCTTCCATATTTATGTCTCAGGAACCCAATACTGACGACAGGTACAGGTTCGAGGATGACACGCTCAGATTAAAAACATAAGAAATGCGGGCCCCATAGGGAGAGGGCTGAGACTTCCTCGCAATTCACTCACAGACGAGGCTCCCGCCTGATGCTTCGCACATATTCAAGCCTCAGGAGCCCAAAAATGACGACAGGTACAACTTCGAGGATGACCCGCCTGTATTAGAACCATAAGAAATGCGGGCCCCATGAGGAAAGGGCTCCCGCCTAAGATTTTTTTCCCAATTCACTCACAGACGAGGCTCCTGCCTGATACTTCCCCCATAT
Source organism: Prorocentrum cordatum (assembly GCA_963575745.1). NCBI lineage: Eukaryota > Dinophyceae > Prorocentrales > Prorocentraceae > Prorocentrum > Prorocentrum cordatum. The sequence goes on along the minus strand of CAUYUJ010006069.1, from coordinate 68,388 downwards.
TCAAGCCTCAGGAGCCCAAAAGGGACGAGACAGTTACAGGTTCGAGCATGACCCGCTCGGATGAAAAAATGCGCGCGGGCCCCATAGGGAGAGGACTCCCGCTTGAAATTTCTTCGCAATTCACTCAGAGACGAGGCTCCCGCCTGATACTTCGCCTATATTCAAGCCTCAGGAGCCCAAAAGTGACGACAGGTACAGGTTCGAGGATGACACGCTCGGATTAAAACCATAAGAAATGCGGGCCCCATAGGGAGAGGGCTCCGCCTGAGCTTTCCTCGCAATTCACTCACAGACGAGGCTCCCGCCTGATACTTCCCCCAAATTCCAGCCTCAAGAGCCCAACAGTGACGACAATTACAGGTTCGAGGATGACCCGGTCGGATTGAAAACATGGAGTGTGGGCCCCATAGGGAGAGGGCTACAGCCTGACACTTCCTCGCAATTCACTCACAGACGAGGCTCCCGCCGGAAACTTAACTTCGCCCATATAGTTAGGCCTCAGGAGCCCAAGAGTGACGACAAGTACAGGTTCGAGGATGACCGGTTCGGAACAAACAAAAATCATAAAAGTGCAAGCCCAATAAGGAGAGGGCTCCGCCTGAGACTTCCTCGCAGTTCCCTCACAGGCGAGCCTCCCGCCCGATACTTCCCCCATAGTCAAGCCTCAAGAGCCCAATAGTGACGACAGGTACAGGTTCGAGGATGACCCGCTCGGATTAAAAACATAAGCAGTGCGGGCCCCATAGGGAGAGGGCTACCGCCTGAAACGTCCTTGCAATTCACTCACAGTCGAGCCTCCCGCCGGATGATGAGTTAAGGAGTGGACGGGAGTGAGTGAGTGATTGAGTCGGTGAGTGAGTGAGTGATGATGCTGCTGTTGTTGATGATGATGATGATGATGATGATGATGATGATGATGATGATGAGGATGAGGATGATGAGGATGGTGATGATGTGGTGATGATGCTACTGATGTTGATGGTGAAAAGTAATTATGTGTGTGAGTGATGGCGACAAGATGACTGAGTGAATGAGTGATGATGATGATGAGTGAGTGAGTGAGTGAGTGAGTGAGTGAGTGAGTGAGTGAGTGAATGAGTGAATGAGTGGGTGATGATGTAGTGTGTGTGTATGTATTCCTGTGTGTTCCTGCGCGGGGTCCAGAGAAAACAAGAAGCCCACTTCGGATGTGGGGAAAAATAAGCTGAAAGACAACACCCAGGATCCAGCCCAGAATCTTGATTCTCTTGAGCGAAACCTTGAGCCCATGAAAGTTGATGCGCTTCCTTGAGAATTCGGATGGGTACACTGGCAGATCAATGATGCAAGCATACACATGTTCTCGTTGGTGCCACGTGGAGGCGTCACTCACTGCATCTTGAAGTCGGAAGCTGCCCCCGGCCAGACGGATTGCGTCGGGCGGTGCACTTCAGACCCGCTCGATCCCGGAAGCTCCAACTCGGCAGGCGCACCCGTCGGCGGCGGGAGGGCAGGGGAGCCCCCTCCCCAGTCGGGGGGCAAGTCGACCCCCGGAGGTCTCCCGGGGGCCGCGCTCTGCCCAGGGTCCCGAGGAGGCGGATCCAGCCGTGGCCACGAGGGCGCCCCCGGGACGGGCAGAAACCTCCCGAGAGCAGAGGCCGCCGATCCTCGAACCCCGAGCCTCGCAGTCCTTCCCCCCGACGCTGCCCCCGCTGCCCGCGCGGGGCGCGAGCCTGCACCTCGGCCGACCTGCGACTCGCGGCGGAGGCCGCCTCGCTGCGCAGGGCGTCGAGCTCCCGGGCCGCGCGCGCCGCGCCCCGCGGCAGCGCGGCGGGCTCGTGGTCGCGACGACGGGCGCGCGTGCGCTGCCGACGAAGCGCGGGCCGCTCGGCGCTGAGCGATCGCGACCTCCCGACAGCACAGATCGTTAGATGCCCTCCTCCTCCTCCACCTCCTCCTCCTCCTCCTCCTCCTCCTCCTCCTCCTCCTCCTCCTCCTCCTCCTCTCCTCCTCCTCCTCCTCCTCCTCCCCCTCCCCATCCCCAATCCTCCTCCTCCTCCTCCTCCTCCTCCTCCTCCTCCTCCTCCTGCCGACTCCGGGCCACCGGGCGACGCTCAGCCTCGAGCGCCCGCGCTGGGGTCGACACCGCGTCGGCACGACTCGGATCTGCCGCACTTGCTGCCCTGCTTGCGCTCTCGCACAGACTTGGAAAATGTCTACAGGATCGGCGTCGTCCCCCGTGCCGATTGCAGTACCCAGCCTTCTCAACTCCTCTGAGCTCAGCCTTCGGTCCTGCGGCTGTTCATGGCCACACATTGGGAACCCTGGTTGGTTTGAAACGCGGCCCATGACGAAATCGCCCCGCGCGAATCTCGGGCTGATGGAAGTCCCTCCGGCCCCGCCGGCAGCACCCCCTACGCGGCGCTTGGCTGCACGATCTCCTTGAAGTAGCGTTGCAAACCTGGAATCGTCCGTTCGCAGCCGTGCTGCTCCAATCCTGCGAGCCCGATGCATGACCACTCTGTGGCGTGCGTCGTCGTCGTCGTCATCATCGTCGCCACTGCGATTCTTCCTGCGACGCGCCCCGCAAAATATCCCGCGACCCACACGCCACCCATGCGCGACCCCCGGCGACCCACGCGCGACCCACCCGCGGCCTGCCCACGACCCGCCCGCCACACTCCCGCGACCCACCACACCTTACTGCGATCCTCCCACGATTCACGTCCGCGACCCACCCACACCGAAAGGAAGACCAATGCCTTGACAAATCAAGCAAGCGGTTGGGCTTGTTTGAGCTTGTGCGCACACGCACTTCCTTAGTGCCCTCGTCAGCACCTGCGGTATCATCGTCGCCATCCTCGCCATCATCACCACCACCGTCATCAACATCATCATCGTCATCGTCGTCGTAGTTGTCGTCGCCTTGGTCATCAGCGCCGCCATCATCAGCATCATCAGCATCATCATCAGCATCATCATCAGCATCATCATCATCATCACTCGCCCGCCCGAGCCATGGATCTGCATGAGAAGGGTCATCGCGTCATTTCTGATTTTTGCCAGCAATTTGCGGGCCTGTGGGTGGGATATTTGCTCACGCATTGGAGTTGGCGACGAGCATTGGTGAATTGCACCACATTGGAATCTCCCCCACACCGAGGCTGGACTTCACGTCACCCATGCGCATATTGTCTTTCAATGTTTGCTCTGCACGATGGTTCAATGCAAACTATGAACTAAGACCATCCCTGCCAACTGGTACCACCCCCTCCTCCTCATTTCTGGTGAATAATACGATGCGGTGAACAGGCGTTGATTTGTTATACATGCGCATCTAGAAACCCATTGCAAAACACACAATGCGGGGCACGTGCGCGTGCAGACGAGCGCGCATATCAACATCCCTGAAAGCGAATACACTGACGGGTTCAAGACATAGCGACTCGAAAGCTAAGAAAGGCAACTGGCCTTTCGACAAACAGTTGTCAGAATTACGCATGCGCGCACTCGCTGAGAGCATACGTAAGAAACCAATGGTTGTGTAGCCACTCTGTCAGTGGAGACCGTGCGGGTCACACGCGCGCGCATGTCGAAATCTGTCAACAACCGACGCACGCCAACCAACTCTGTCAAATCCGCCGGCCTTCGCCTGCTGGAAGGGAAACGGCGCGTGAGACATTCTGCTGTCCCCCACTCAGGCAAGACAATCAATCCGGACGACGAAAGCACTCTGATGCAAGCGTGCTGTCAGTATCGAGCTGACGTGTCGTCCCATGAGGGACTCACCTGAGCCAAACTGACTACTGATCATGTGCATGCAGAGGCATGGAAGGATTGTTCCAGCACGTGCCAAAAATCACGCTGGACATGAGGAGGAGGGGGGCCAAAAATTCCCTTAGAGTTGGGGGGCTGCCCGCGGTGGGGAACGGGGGACACGGGGGAAAGGGGCCGAGAAAGCACAGGGCGGGTGCGAGCTCGCTGATGGGCCTGTTTTCCACCACCACTGCCTTAAGTTGGAGGGGGGAAGGAGGAGGACGAGGAGGAGGAGGTGGAGGAGGAGGAGGAGGAGGAGGACCCCCTCCCCCTCCAACTGATGGTGGTGGTGGTGGAAACAACGCCCATCACTCGCCAACACACCTCCGGGGTCCTCGGAGCATCCAATCCACCCTCCGTTGCCGCCAAGATGCTCGTCGTGGTCGTTGTCGTCGTGGTCGTCGTCGTCATCCTTCTGGGTCGGCTGCACTGGCGGCAAGGCCTTCACAATCCGCCCTCCGTGACCGCCAAGGTGCCCCAAATGCCTTATGTTATGGCTCCCACGGGGCTCCAACCCGCGGGGGAGCCCCCAAGAGCATCCGAGGTGGCGTCAAGACGGCCCAAGACGCGCCATGAGAGCCTTGAAAGAACAAACTCCCGAAGATTGGCTCAAAAATCATTCCAGAATCGAATGGCAGTCCATGGTTTCTGCTGTGTCGCCCTTTCGCTTCAGATCGGCTTCTGAGGCATCCAGATGGCGTCAAGATCGCCCGACAGAGGCCAAAGAGAGGCCCAGGAGAGCTCAAAGACGACCCCTAGGACGCCCAAGAGCGCCCCAAGAGGGCTCCAAGAGGCGATGTTTAGGCTTCCGACGGGAGGGGCGTAAAGATGTGCACCTCCTTCTTCGATCGCTGGCATCCACGCTGGCCCCAAGAGCGCCCCCAAAGCACCCATAGAGGCCCGAAGAGAGGCCCAGGAGGGCCCAATAAGGCCCCGAGTGAGCCTCCAAGGCGTCCAGAATGGCCCCAAGCCCCAAGGTGGCCCAAGCAAGCTGCCAAGAAACTCCCATCCCGACAGATCCGCGAAGGCATCTATGGTCGACTCCTGGGCGTGCTGAGGCTGATCCCGATCTTCGGTTTGACGTCTGCCCCCTGGCCGTGTTCCACTGCGTGCTTCCACACTTTCCTGATCAATGTAACTCGCCTGGGCATCGTTGCTGGATCGACTGGTGGGGATACTGTTTGTTCGCAGCCGCAAGCGGGCAGTCGCGCGGCGTCAAGAGTCAAACGCGAGACAGGCCTGCGAGCGCGGGGAGATCACACAACAGCAGGCGAACGCAGAAAAATGACGGGGCCGAAACCAAGCGCAAGTCTGGTGGGGATACGCGAGGGGTCGGAAATTGGCCGTCGTGCGAGCGACGCTGAAGATGAGAGGGCTCCCTCCCACGCGCGGCTGCTGGCGCCATAGTGGCGCGTGTCGCGCGGAATCCCAGCTCTTCTAGCACTGCTAGCTGCGCGCCTGGAGGTGCGACTGGTCCTCATCGGCATCGTCATCGTCATCGTCATGATCATCGTCGTCATCATCATCATGATCATCAGCATCATCATCACCATCATCATCATCGCCAGCATCATCATCAGCATCATCAACAACAGCAGCAGCATCATCGTCATCAGCATCAGCATCATCAGCAGCATCCTCACCATCAGCACCATCATCATCATCACCACCACCACCACCATCATCATCATCATCATCATCATCATCATCATCATCATAATCGTCATCATCATCGCCGCCATCATCATCAGCCTCAGCACCAGCATCATCATCAGCAGCCGCATCAGCATCATAAGCATCATCAGCATCAGTAGCATCATCATCAGCGTCAGTATCATCATGATCGGCGTCGGCATCAGCATCGTCATCATCAGCATTACCATCATCGTCGTCATCGTCATCGTCATCACCACCCATCTAATAGTTATCATCAGCATCAGCATCATCATCATCATCAGCAGCATCGCCATCATCAACATCAACATGAGTAGCTGCAGCATCCTCAACATGAACAGCATCGTCGCCGCCATCGTGGCAATCGGCACCACCAACACGATCAACATAATCGTCCTCATCAGAAGTATACTCAGCATCAGCATCATCACCGTCCCCATCACCCTTAACCTCCTCCACCTCCTGCTCATCATCATTAGCAGCAGCATCAGCATCATAATCAGCATCATCAGCATCCTCGTCGTCGTAGTCGTCGCCTTGATCATGATAATGACCCTCATAACGGCAGAACAAAAAAAACTCCGCATCATCATCGGGGTCAGCATTGCCATCCTCAACATCGCAAACATCAGCCACCTCATGATCCGCATACTCATCATCTGTATTACCAGCGCATGCCATCACGCTAATCAAGTCAGCATCGTCACCATCAGCGTCATCATCAGCACATCCACCACCACCATCATCATCATCGTCATCAGCAGCATCAGCATCATCAGCAGCATCGTCATCATCGCCATCATAATCAGCAACAGCATCATCGTCTCCAGCATCATCGCTGTCATCAGCATCCGCAGCACCATCATCCGCAACATCATCACTACCACCGCCATCACAATCGTCACCATCATCAGCATCATCATCATCACCATCATCAGTATGTTCACCATCTCCTTTCATCGCCATCATCCCCATCATCACCATCACCATCCTCATCATCGCCGACACCATCGTCATCATCGTAATCACCCTGAGCCCCTACCCCCGCAGCTGGCCTGAGCATGCTCTGACGCCTTGCGGCTGGCGGCGGCGGCCGTGGCGTTTCGCAGGGACTCGAGCTCCTGGGCTGGCCATCCTCCTGCTCCTCATCCTCCTCCTCCGTTTCCTCCTCCTCATCATCCTCTTCGTCCGCCTCCTCTTTCTCCACTGAGCCTCTCAATACCACCCGTCGGAAGTATCTCGACAGGTTCCATGATTGGCAATGGCCCAATGGCAAGAATTCAAACCGAACTAAGTTCTCATAGTTCGTTTTCGTTTCGGATTCGCATCGCGACAGGGTCCATTCATTCCGTCATGCCTCCTCTTCGTTATCCTTCCCTCGTGTTCCTTGTCTTCGTCATCCCCTCCGTCCTCGTCCTTCTGCTCGTCGTCCTCCTCCTGGACCTTCACCTTTGCATCGTCCTTCCTCCTCCTCCTCCTCCTCCTCCTCCTCCTCCTCCTCCACCTCCTCCTCCTCCTCCCCCTCTACATCCTACTCCCTCCTCATCATTCTTCACCTCATCCTGCGCAAGTATCGACTAGAACTACGCGCGCGCTTCGTGAGCGCTCAGGCTCTGGCGCAGGTTCGGGCAGCGTCATAACATATCGGGCGCGAGATGTCCCCAGTGAGCGCAGGCTGGGACTCCTACACAGACTTAGTTGTGCCTACTCCCCATGAGAAAGTTCCACGGGCCCCAAGCTGCCCCTCCCTGTGCGCATGGTTCCAAGGCGGGATCCAAGAGAAGGTCAGAGAAAGGCCCCAGGATATGACCCCCTAGCGGGATACAATAAGGCCCCTGGATCAAGTTCAGCCAGAGCCCTCTCGCTTGACTTGGTCCAGACCCCTTCGCGGGGACAGGCAGGAATCTTCAAAACACTACGACGGTGCCTCCAAGAGGCCCAGAGGAGGCGCCTTGGGAGCCCTTCCGTGGAGTCCGCTCGGGCACCACCCTGCGAAGTCGGCCGGGCCTGCCAGAAGGCGGGAACGGGAGGAGGCAGGAGGGAGGAGAGAGAGCGCTGCGGGGAAAGGCGAGAGACAGAGCGAGAGAGAGAGAGAGGGAGGAGGGAGAGGATGGAGGAGGGAGGGGAGGGAGGGAGGGAGGAGGGAGGAAGGGGGAGGAGGAGGCAGGAAGGAAGACACCGGGCAGGAGGGCGGAACGGGGCGGGAATGAAGGAGGAAGGGGAACAGGGGGCAGGAGCAAGCCTTCTCTCCCCGTGTCAGCCTCCAGCTCGCCCTCGGCCTCCCCACCCTCGTCCGTTCCGCTCCTCCTCCTCCTCCTCCTCCTCCTCCTCCTCCTCCTCCTCTTCCTCCTCCTCCTCAACCTCCCCCTCCTCCTCCTCCTCCTCATCCCCCTCCCCATCCTCCTCCTCCTCTCCTCCTCCTCCTCCTCCTCCTCCTCCTCTCCCTCCTCCTCTTCCTCCTGCTCCTCCTCCTCCTCCCCCTCCTCCTCCTCCTCCTCATCCGTTCCACTCCTCCACCTTCTCATCCTTCTTCTCATCCGTCGGGGCTCGCGTGCGGCCTTCCTGAAGCTGCCTGCGGGCGTTCCGGGGTCCGTTCGGGGACCCTCCTCGTGCGGCTCCCTCTCGCGGTCCCTTGGGACACCTGCTTTGGGACGCCATCGCGGACCCTCTTGGGACATCTCCGCGGTGACCCAAACCGAGTCTCGAAGAGTGTGGGGTCCCGAATCGGTGCGGTGATAGGCCGTGCGGTGACCTCGGAATCCCCAAAGACCTCACCGCGCGGTCCGTTGCCACACGAATGTGGGACCTTGGAGGCCCCAGTCGTCTGAGACGCTATTCCGAGAACAACCGAAGTCTCAAAACGGTGTGGTCATCCCGAATCCCCACTGAGTCCCCACACGGTGTGTTCAGCGCGCCGGCTGGGGGCCCCCGAGGGGAAGAGGGGGTAGGGCAGAGCGGGCTGGTCTTCTGGGACGGCCTGGACATTACCCCAGAGTGCGTCGGGCCGTTAGCCGCGTGCCTGGGGCACGCTGGGCCATGGGACTCGGGGTCGCCCGTCATCGCCCGTCGGGTCCCGCTCGGGGTCTACCGCCATCGCCCGCAGAGATGCGGACCGTTAGGGGGGCAGGGGCAGGCGACGCGGGGAGGGGGGTGGACATCGCCCCTGAGTCGGCGTCACATCGCCGATGGATCGGCGATGGGCTCTCAATAGCGACGCCGCATGCTCGCACGCTCCCGGGCGGGGCTGGGCTATCAGGGCCCCCCCCACCCCACCCGAGCTCCCCAACGTTGCCCCTAGGGAGCACGGGATTGGCGGGCTTCGCTCCTGGGGTCCCGTCTGCCCCCGGGAGTTCTGGGCCGACCGCCATGGCGCACCAGGGCCCCCGCCAACGCCACCCTGCCCCGAGCCACCCTGGGGCTCGGGCTCGGCCGTGGGCTGGCGCTGCCCACGGGGACCCGCCCTTGGCTGCCCTCGGGGTCGGGGCCGGTGGTCCTCGACCAGTGGGTGCCGCCCACGCGGTCCCGCCCTTGATCGGCCCTGGAGCTCGGAGGTATGCCGTCGCCCCTCGGCCGCGCCACGGGCGTCAGGAGCGGCAGCCGCTGCCCCGCCCCCCCCCCACGAGGCCCCACCCTCTGTCGCCCGACGGTCTCAGGGGGCTGTGCCTGGCAATCGTCGCCCGTGACACCCCGCCCACGGGGCCCCACCCGGAGTTGCCCTGGGGGTCGGGGCATGGCTGTCGCCGCCCACAGGGCACCTCCCACAGAGTCCCGCCCCTGGTTCTGCTTGCCCTACACACACATCCATCGCCCTGCCATGAGGAGCGCTGACCAAGGAACGAAACCGCTTCCTGCTGACCAGCGCGAGGCTCGGCCACGAGCAGGTTCCCCGACCTGGATCTGAGGTGCGGCCCGAGAACCTCAGCCCCTCCTGAGCCCTCGGTGATCCTCATTCCAACGTCTTGGCTGCAGCTGCCCTGGGGGATCGGGAGCCGACGGTCATCCCCCTTTGGGCCCCACCATCGGCTGCCCGGGGGGTTGGACTCGGCCGTCGTTGCCCACAGAGTCCCTCCGACCGGGCCCCGCTCTTTCACACCAGGCCGGCTAGCATCTCTTTACCCGCTCGGTGTCCAGGCGCCGGCATCGCTTTACAAGGCACTGCTCGAGGCAACTGCGCTGAACAATGGATATTCAAACCATCGGCTGCAGTAAAACCGGTTGCCCCAAGCGCAGCGGGGGAGGGAAATAGGTCAGGGCCCAGCCTGGAAGCACGTGCTGAACACCCCCACGGACGGCAATGCCAGGAAGTAGCGGGCCAGGTGTTCGACGGCATGCGCGTGATGATGAGCAGACAAAGCCATGCGCGGTGATGCGCACCCGCCACGGGGGGCCGCCCATGATCCAAGGCGGGCCCCCTCTCGAGCATAACTGGCTGCCCTTGGCGAGGTCACACGAAATGATGTGAGTCCGACTGAAAAAACGGAAAACATGTCGAATAGAAGCCGTGAGACTTGCGGCCGAGGGCGTCCGCAAAGCTCCTGGATACGTGAAACTGCGAGACACCATGCTGTGCAACCACTCGACACTTCAGAGCGATGGTTGCCAAGACGCGACCTCTCGCTTTAGCACCATCAAGTCTCCACTACGTTGTACTGACAGAAAGAAAATAGTCCATCTCACTCTCCCTGGATAGACGGCAATGTTGTACTGCCCCCCGCCAGGGCCCGAAGACAGGCGCCAGGCTGGCTTCAAGACGGCCGAAGATATGCCGAAGACGGCCCCTAGGCTGCCCAAGACCAGCCGTCGGCTACCTCATCGCCTTCTCTTGAGGGCTCCAACACTCGCCAGGCTGCCCAAAGATCTCTCCCAACTGCATCATGACCCTCACAGGCGCTAATGACGTTGGACAGGCCCCCATTCGTGCCCCTGGCGGCCCTCGGGAGCCCTCTGGCGGGGGAGGCAGGAGTGAGGAGCAAGAATACATCGAATGCAGCCCACCGTTGCGTAGTTCGGCCAAGTAGTCTGCTACACTTGATGCTCCTCACACAAAACAAAGTACACGACTCCCTATCGCAGCTTGCGACGCCCCCGAACGCGGTGCTCCTCTCCAACATGACCTTCCTCTGCCATTTCAGACACGGACGCGCTGGCTGCAAATTGCCGTTGGCATGACAAAGTGTGAAGAATCGCTTGGTCCGAACAACTGCCAGTGCACCCAGACATCCTTCGATCTGACTTTTTCGATCTGCGGCCCCAGAGCTCCCGACCCCTCCCTCCAGGGGCAGTTGTGCTCCCCAGATCCGTTTTTGATGATGGCCCCTGGGCCCAGAAGCGCCTTCCCCCCAGCAGGGCCAACGCGAGGGAACAACGCCGCGATCAGAACAACTCGGATCGTCGTACGGCACGTTATTGTCGTGCCGACTCCGGCATTGGTTCCTGACGCCGCAGGGATCTTCCAACCCTGAACGATCGGCTCTTGGCGAAACGTCAGGTCGTTCAGCGACGACAAATTCTGGAACGACGGCGGCGTTCAACGTTGAACGCTGGCGGCAAGTCGCCGCTGGTCGAAACGACACGAACCAGCCGTATGTAGCTCCGTTCAGGCGCGCCCCAACGTGCTCGGCTGGCAGGGCTCCTGCTTCCCCGCGGCGACGCGCTGCATCTCCTGCGCGAGGCGGTCCTCGACGCCCTCCGCTCTGCCTCGCCACGTTGGCGGCCCGTTGGGCCGCGCGCTGGACTGCCCAGGCTGTTAAACTGCCGGGCCTGAAGAAGGATCGGATCGTCAGCGAATGGTCCCGAATCGGATCGAAGTCGGACCGACGCGCCCTGCCTCCGGCTGGCCCCGCCCGATGCCTGTGGGCCGAGCCGAGTCGTGCCGAAACGAGACCGTGGCCCCAGCCAGCGAATCAGATCGCATCGAAGCGGATCGTAGGAGGGAGGCCCTGACCGTGACCACTCGCCAAGACGCAACTCTTTCCTGCCAGGTGTTGCCAGAAATGTCCCTGGCCATCGCGCCCTCAGCATTTCCAAGGAGGCCACCACTCCGGGTAGCACCCGATCATGGGACGAGGGAGGTCCCCACCGCGACTCAACCAATGAAGTCCCACGTCAGTGCTCCAGGCGGGTGCCCGTGCAGCTCCACAGACGCTCCAGCGACAGAAGGGACAGAAGCACGACAACTCCAATGTCAAGCTGTCCCCAAAAGGTCCAAATATGTTACGCCTCTCGAGAGCATTCCTTACCACACGCCATTTTGTTTCCCGAGGCTCCCAGTGGGCCTCCGAGAGGGACACAGGACGAGGAACGCGAACAGACACTCGGGGCCCTCCTCCCAAAATGGCCGCCGAGACAGCCAGGAGGCCTCTGAGAGACTCCCAGGGGCGATCTCTGAGAGGCCCCCCCAAGGAAGCTCTCGGGAGATGCTTGGCGTGTCAGGGCTTCGATTGCTTCACGGAGGCCTGGAAGTTGGCCCAAGATGCATGCGGCCTCAACGGCTACGAAAATCCTTCACATTAGCCCAAAATGTCCTCAAGACGGCATACGATAGCTCCAAGACGGCCTAGCATGGCCTCAGGACGGCAAAAGAGGGCCCCCAGAAGGGCTTCAAGAGGCTTTCCAGGAGGGCCCAAAGAGGCCAACAGTATGTATGCGCTTCACGTGTTTGAATTATCTTCGCATTCCTGCCTGTTCAAACTTCCGACAGCCTAAGACGGCGCCAGAGGCCTCCAATATGGACCCAAGACGACCTAAGAGCCGTCGAAGAGGGCCCCAAAACAGAGCAAGAAGGGCCTCAAGAGAGCCAAAGAGGCTCCCAGTACGGCCCACGAAGGCACCGAACACGGCCCAAGATGCTTCCAAGACGGCCCTAGGCGCCCCGAGAGGGCCCCAAGATTTCTCAGAGAGGTCCCCAAGACGGCCCCCGAGGGCGTCAGACAGGACAAGGCCGCCCTGAGAGGCCCCAGTCGACCCCCAGAAGCCCCAGGAGGCCCCCGAGAGGCCCCCGAGAGGCCCCCACGAGGCGCCCGGGAGATCCCCAGGAGGCACCAAGATGGCCCCAAGAGGCTTCCTCCTCCTCCTCCTGCTCCTCGTCCTCCTTTCCCTCTCTCCTCTCCTTCTTCCACGGGCGCATGTCGTTGGATCTTCCGCCAAAGATGGTTCCAGGAGGGCCTCGAAGTCGAGGAAGATGGCCCCAGATGGCCTCCAAGATTGCCAAGATAGCCCCCGAGCTGGAGAAGATGACCACAAAGGGGCCCAGGATGGCCCCAAAACAGCCCCAGATGACCCCGATACGGCCCCGGGCTCACCCTCTCTGAACACATCGAAGTTGCCAGGACGGCACGGGGCGGCCATGATTCCCCGAAGGCGACCTCAATCTGAATCGATACCAACTGAACGGGGGAACAGTTCACAAGGGGCATAGGCACGGCGTCCGGCGCGGGGGCCCAGCTAACGGGAGACGGGAAGGGCAGAGGAGAGGGACAGGAGAGGGAGGGAAGGAGGAGGAGGGACGGAGGAGGGGAGGAGGGACTGAGAAGAGGAGCTGGAGGGACAGGAGGAGGAGAGAGGAGAGAAGAGGAGAGGGAGAGAAGGGGAGAAGGAAGGAGAGGAGCAGGGGACAGGAGAGGAAGAGAGGGACGGAGGAGGGGAGAAGGAGGATGAGGGATCCATCAAACCGCCGCTCTGATGCGTGACACTCCTCGAGTGAGCGCCCCGATCACAAGTCGGAGGCGCATGTTTGGGCACATTGCGTTTCTTGCACATTTGCTCTGCAAATCTGATGAACAGAACGCTGCATTGTAACGCTTCTGCCGTTTCATGTAGCTTCCCTGCGCTAAAGCACACACCCACTACACTTGGGCACAACTCATGGAACATGATCCTGACGAAGACCCAACCTGCAATTGTGAATACCGTGTGTGGGTACCGACCGTTTTCGGTGGAGCTCACTTTGGGGCCACGACATGTAGTAAGGGTGTGCCGTAATGGTCATTGTGTTGCCATGCGAGCGCTGCCACTGGGGCCCTCGGTGGAGCTCCCAATGGGTCCACGAAAACTGTGAGAGATGTGCCGAAACAAGCGCGGCGGTTGCCATGCGGGCGCTGCCACTGGGGCCTTAGGTGAGGTTCCCTATTGGGCCGCGAAACGTGTGAAGGGTGTGCCGAATTGGGCGGGGTGGTGCCATGCGGGCGCTGCCACTGGGGCCTTCCGTGAAGCTCCCCATGGGGCCCCAAAACGTGTGTGGAAGGGGCGCCGAAACGGGTGTGGTGGTGCCATGCGAGCACAGCCACTGGGGCCTTCGGTGGAAATCTCTATGGGGTCACGAAACGTGTGATGGGTGTGCCGCAACGGCTGCGGTGGTGCCATGCGAGCGCAGCCACTGTGGCCTTCGATGAAGCACCCCTATACGTGTGAGGGTTGTGCCGAAACGGGCGGGGTGGTGACATGCAAGCGCAGCAACTCGGGCCCACGGTGAAGTACCCCATGGGGCCACGAAACGTGTGAGGGATATGCGGTGGTGCCATGCGAGCGCAGCCACTGGCGCCTTAGGCGGAGCTCCCTTATGGGGCAACGAAATGTGTGAGGGGTGTGCCGAAGCGGACGCGGTGGTGCCATACGAGCGCAGCTTCTATGGCCTTCGGTGGAGCTTCCTACGGGACCACGAAGCGTGTGAACGGCGTGCCAAATTGGGCGCGGTGGTGTCATGCGGGCGCTGCCACTGGGGCCTTCCGTGAAGCTCCCCATGGGGCCCCAAAACGTGTGTAGGAGGTGGGCCGAAACTGGTGCCATGCGAGCGTAGCCACTGTGGCCTTCGGTGGAGTGCCCTATGGGGTCACGAAACGTGTGATGGATGTGCCGAAACGGCTGCGGTGGTGCGATGCGAGCGCACCCATTGGGGTCCTCGGTGGAGCTCCCTATGGGCCACGAAGCGTGTGAAGGGCGTGCACAAATGCGCGGTGTCGCCTTGCGAGCACAGCCACTGGGGCCCTCGGTGAAAGGGCCACGAAACGAGAGGGGTGTGCCGAACTGGGCGCAGTGGTACCATGCGAACGCAGCCACTGAGACCTTCGGTGGAGATCCCTACGGGGCCACGAAACGTGTGAGGGGTGTGCCGAAACGGGCCCGGTGGTTGCCATGCGGGCGCTGCCACTGGGGCCTTAGGTGGAGCTCCCTGTGGGGTCACGAAACGTGTGATGGGTGTGCCGCAACGGGTGCGGTGGTGCCATGCGAGCGCAGCCACTGTGGCCTTCGGAGAAGCCCCCCGAAACGTGTGAGGGTTGTGCCGAAACGGGCGGGGTGGTGACATGCAAGCGCAGCAACTCGGGCCCACGGTGAAGTACCCCGTAGGGCCACGAAACGTGTGAGGGATGTGCCAGAATGGGCGCGGTGGTGCCATGCGAGCGCAGCCACTTGGGCCTTAGGCGGAGCTCCCTGATGGGGCAACGAAATGTGTGAGGGGTGTGCCGAAGCGGACGCGGTGGTGCCATACGAGCGCAGCTTCTATGGCCTTCGGTGGAGCTCCCCATGGGGCCACGAAGCGTGTGAGGGGTGTGCCGAAATCGGATGCGAAGGGCAGAGGCAAGGAGGAGAAGGAGGGAGGGGGCAGCGAAAGGAGGAACGCGGGGCGCTGTCTCTTCAAAACGAGGACCCAACACCCCAGGATTTAGGAAAAACTGCAAAGCAGCGACGCGTCTCTGCAGTGCACGTGATCTCTGCTGCAAGCCTCCTATGCGACCTGTACAAAATCTAACTCACCGCCCCCCCAGGGTCACGAGACTTCGAACATACACCCTCTTGAGCGGTGTTGACGCGCACTGCAATAAGACGTGCGTGGCAAGGTAACTTTACTGACTGCAACCCGAAACACAATAGAAGCGACTCGCCATCGGCACAAATGCCGCTGAATGCTTTGAAACGCGAAGCTGTCCACCAAACCTCCCAAGGCAGAAAAGTGTGCTTTGCAGGAAACGCGCCTGCCCACAAGGGTCCCCGATGACCCTGTCTACTGTGCCCCCGTCTCTGGCGCTATTGCGGACGAAGCAGCAGCCGGGCTGCGGAGGCGCAAAATAACACTGCAGAGGGGGTGCGGAAGGAGGATGATTTCCAAGCTCGCTAGATCTGCCATCGTTCGGACGCCTTTTTCCCATCAAGTTTGCGATTCCTTGCATCTACACGTCGCTCATTTCTAATCGTGCTCACTTCTAATTATGTTCTTTTCTGTTTGCTCCTGGCCCCCCAGTGGCCAGGAAGAGGCCCAGGATAGCACAAGCAGAAGTGCAAGGGCCCTGGCCCCCCCCACCAAAAAAACCAAAGAGCCTTGGAAGAATGAGACATGAACAGCGCGCACTATCCGAAGACGGTCCAAGAGGCTCCTCCGTGGCCCTGGTGAGGAAAGTGCACACGTCCGAGCGGTGCCAAAGCACAGGGCTCAAAAGGGTACCGTGAGCCCAAACCTTCGGGACGAGGCGGGCCCTCGCGAGGAACGTGCACACGTCCGAGGGTTGCCAGAGCTTAGGGCTCGAAAAGGGTACCGTGAGTCCAAACCTTAGGGCCCGAGGCGGGCCCTCGCGAGGAACGTGCACACGTCCGAGCGTTGCCAGAGCATGGGGCTCAAAAGGGCACCGTGAGCCCAAACCTTCGGGCCCGAGGCGGCCGCCGGACCTCTGTGACGGCCGAGAGGAGGCCCCAGCCAGGGGCGAGGCCAACAGCCAACGCGGCAGGGGCCCAGAGACACACGAATAGATACACACAGATCCCAGGAAATCCCCATATTTTCCAATCTTTTCTGTCATGTTTCCATATTTCCCCATATGTTCTGGGTTTTCTTCTCCCCCCCATATCCCATGGTTTCCCATATTTTCCGGGGGGTCGACGATGAATTGTGTCTGTGTGTTGTTTTCCCTCCTGAAACGCATCCCATCGAAGACCCATCAGGCTACGGCAGGTTCGTGTCGTGACGACCCTGGACTTGGTTTCTGACACCGCGTGGATCTTTCAAGCTCCAACGATCGGCGGCTTTTCGATCGCCAGATCCTTCCATATAGGCCGAATCTGGGCCACCGGCAGTCTTCAACCTTGAACGCCCGTGCTGGAGTCGCAGCCGCGTCGACATGACACGAACCTGCCGTAGCGAGTGCAAGCCAGTTGCTCAGGCGGGCCACCGCTCAGAGCGACTCGGCTGCGGCCAATCGCCTCTCGAAGCCCGCAACTCTCCGGCGCACCGCGTCCTTCATAGCGGCGTTGGCCCGGTCCATCTTCGACAGCTGCAGCGTCTCCGCCATGACAGTGGCCTGCAGCGACACCAGGTCCGCCAGCTGCTCCTCCGCCATGGCCTCAACTGCATCGTGTTCGTCGGTCAGCCGCTCCATTGTCTGTATCAGCGAAGGCGGTGGGCGGTCTGCCTTCCGGCGGAGGTCACCCGGCCCCGTCGTCACCACAGGCGCCACGGGCGCCTGGACGCCCCCCGCCGGGCCCGGCGCCAGGGCGTCGCACTCGAGCAGCCGCGCCTCCAGAGCTGCGGCGCCGCTCTGCAGCTCGCCCCGCCCGCGCTCGAGCGCCGCCCGCGGCGGCGCCCCCGGAGGCGGGCCGCCTCCGGGGGCAGCACCCCTCCCTTCGGGGCGCTCCTGCGGGGGCGCCCTCGGCGGCGGGCCACCCTCCGGCGCTGCACCGCCCGCCCCTCCTCGGCACGCCTCGGCGCCAGCCCCGGGCGGCCGCGGCGGAGGCGCCGCCACGGGCCGCGGCCGCGCGGCGCGACGCTCCTCGGGCCGGGGGGCCCGGGGCAGGGCGTGCAGCCGCCAGGCGGGCAGCACCGCGGCGAACAGCGCCAGCGCCAGCGCCTGCCAGGTCGGCGCGCTCGGCGTCCAGCCGCCGGTCGCGTCGGCCACCCCTGCAGCGACGCCGAGCGCCTCGAAGACCGCGCGCTCCCAGGCGTACCCCAGGGGCACGCCCAGCGCCTCGACCAGCTCGGAGGCTCGCTGGGCCTCGCCCCCCTGGCACCACCTCCCCAGCGGCATGGCCAGCGCGAGGGCTACCGCCGTGTAGGCGCAGGCCAGGTCGGCGCCGCCCAGCCACGCGCGGCCCCCCGCGCAGGCCAGCCCACGGTCGAGGCCGCGGAGGGCACACCAGCCGGAGGCCGACGCCAGCAGGGGGCGCGCCCTTCCAGCGCGGCGACTAGCAGCCAGCGCCCCCAGGGTGCCGGCGGCGGCCGCCAGAGAGAGTGCCTCTTGATACGTCTGCACAGGGCCGGCTGACCGCTCGGGCAGCCCAAACTCTGCCTGGCCGCCTTCCGCGGCATGCTGCAGCGACTGCACGAGGAGGAACGAAGACGAGATGCCGACGGACCACCTCTCGGCCTCGCGGGCGCTGCCGAGCCACTCCGACTCCAGCTCGCGCGCCAGCGGTGAGAGCACCAACCCCTGCGCCCCGGCCGCTGCCGAGCACCTCGCGCACCTCACCGCCCCGTACGACAGGCTCAGAACTGTAGCCCCGACTGGCACCACGCCTAGAATGAAGCCCAGGCGCGCGAGAGCCACCGCTCGTACGTCCCTGGTCCAGAGCCGCATCGGCCACGTGCGCATGGCGAGCTGCAGGACGCCGAGGGCGTCGACAGTGGAGAACGCCACCACGCGGCCCAGCAGAGCCGCGCAGGAGCGCATCTGCAGCTTCGCAACCTCTACGCTTGCAGCTCCGCCGCCGCCCGCCGCGCCAGCGTGGAAGCTCCGAGCCAGCAGAAGGTGCATCAGCCCGAACGCGAGGCAGGTCTGCAGAGCACCGAAGACCACCTCCACCGGGAGAGAGCAGCCACCGGCCAGCGCGACGCTGCAGGCCTGCGCGAGGAGGGCCGCCAGGCCGGTCGACAGGGCGGAGTCGAGGAGCCTCCACGCGCCCAGCCGCACGCCCTCGACCGGATGGTGCGCGAGGGACACGGCCGCCACCGTGCAGCACAGGCTGCCGAGCAGCATCACCGACGCGCCGAGGTCCTCGGCGTCCACGATGGCTTCAGCAGACGCCTGCTGGCCCGCCGTCTTGGCCGCCGCCATGGCGCACGCGAAGCCAAAGGAGGCAGGACGGCGCGGCAATGCCGCGGATCCGTGCCCCTGAAGCCAAAGGGCGACGGACAAACCGACCCATGGGCACGAGGTCGAAGTGCAGAGTTCACCCTGAAATGCCGCTGTTCAGTCCACTCCTGCGAAAGCCCAGCGGAGTTCCTGTAAGCACTGCGTTGCAGCTGGGTCAGAGTTGACCTGTCCCCCTTTCGGAATGGTGCGTCAGGCTTGGCTTCACAAGGGCTGTCTCCCCCTCCCCTGGTTGAACTCGGGTGCAGCCCCACCCTCCTGCTCCTCCTTCTAAATCGCGCGCTACCGCTCATCTGGCAAGGCGGGGGCTGGCCCACAGCGACTCGGCACACAAGCTATCCGCCTTTTACGGTCCAACCCCTCCTTTTTCTCCTCCCCCTCCTGCTCCTCCACTCAAGTATTAGCGGCTCGAGGCTCCCCGTCAGGAGCCGTGGCTTTCAGCGAGCGAACCTCGAACCGCGCGCAGTGCTTCCACGTAGCCCTTAGGGGGGCCACGTCCCACGGCTGGAGCTATCCATAGCCATCCTGGAGGACGTTGGCAAGACCTGGGCAGAATTCATTTGATCAAGCTAGAACCATCGCGCGCGCTCCACGCGCGAACAAGTTGTAGTCGTTCCACGCGCCCATGAATGCTCGGAATCCAGTTGCGTGCTGTCAGTTTATCGAGCTGCCTCGGGGCTGTCTTGCAGGGTTCTTGGGGCACCTTGGCCTCAGAATTTGCATGGGCACCTCAGCCTTGGCATCTACATAAACACCTCGGCTGTGGAACTCACATGGATACCCGAATCGAACATTTGAAACAGCATGGGCACCCCCGGCCTCGAACCCTATATGGTACTACAATACCCGAATTTGCAGCCGGAACCTCGGCCTCAGAACTTACATGGGCGCCGCGGCCACCTGGGGACCGCAGGGTGGAGACGAGGAAGAACACGGTCCTGCATCCCCATCCTCCCCCCCCTCCACCTCTTCCTCTAACGCCTCCTCGGCCCTCCTCCGCCCCCTCCTCTTCCTCCCAGCTGACTTGGCAGATCATGAGTCACGATGCACTGCACGGAACGTTGTGAAACTCATTCAATGGTTACGGCGTGTTGAGAGCGGTGGGCCAGCGGCGGAAGGGTGCTGATGGAGTGCGTGACGTGGGGCGCTCGCAGATGTAATGGATCAGGCGATGCATGCTGCAAGACTGCGACAGGCTGCCAATGCAACCTCGAATGTCGTCCGACAAACGCTGAGAACAGATCTCTCGTCCCTCCCCCCTCCCTCGTATTCCTCTTCTGCCAGCAGGGTCTGCTGGCGCAGGAGGCAGGCAGTCGCAGCAGCGCTGGTCGGCGCCCGCCGGCGCAGCAAGAGCACCTCGTCAGCCACAACGCCGGGGCCCGCCCGTGCGAGGTGGCAGCAGGAGCACGGCTTGCACGGCAGGCGCCGGCAATGCGAGGCAGCGGCAAGTGCGGGAGCGAGCACCATCTGTCAGAGTGCTGCGAGCGGCTCCCGCGCGCAGGCAGGCAGTGGCCGCGGGAGCTGGCCACTGCGAGCAAGGCTGGCAATGCAGCGGGGCTGGCACTGCGTGAAGAAGGAAGCGCACAGAGCCGCCAGCCCCAACGCCCGGATCAGCTCGTGCGGAGGCGCAGATTCTCCCACGGAAGGCAGCGGAACCACTTCGTCCATCCTCGACACTTCTCCTCCTCCTCCTCCTCCTCCTCCTCCTCCTCCTCCTCCTCCTCCTCCTCCTCCGCCCCCTCCTCCTTCTCGTCCGCCCGGATCCGCCGCGCCTCGCTGCAGCGTGGCGTCGGCCTTGGCGCGCTCCAGGTCGTCGCGCAGCGTCGCCAGGCTCGCGTCTGCCGCGCGGCTGGCCTCTCCAGGCCGTCACGCTGCACCACGGCCATTGAGGGCATCATCCGTCTGCGGCAAAACACGGAAGCCTCCCATGGCATCTTGTTGGCTCTTACGCATCGCTGTCTCGTCGTTGTGCCAAGCTCGAATCGACGCGAATGCGTTCTGACGACGGACTTGCGAGGGTATACGAAGCTCCCACGAGTTGCTACCGAGTCATCCCGTGGCCAATCATCAACGTGACACCTTGCAAATTACGCTAGATTCGCTTTTCGGAGGTCACGATCCTTTCTAAATCGCGCAGGAGCTGCGCCCATGAAACCACGAGCCTTCGCAAATCACTCCGGATTCATATTCCCGAGGCAACAATCCTCAGTACATTACAATAGATTCGCGACGATCCTTTGCAAATTGTCTCAGGTTCGCGCCCCCTGAGGCCACAATTCCAATTGAATTGCACAAAGGTTGCGCTTCCGAGGCCCCGGTTCCTTGCAAATTACACCAGATTCGCGCCCCCGAAGCCATTGTCCTTTATTACGCCAGGTACGCGCCCCCGAGACCACGATCCTCAGTAAATCACTCAAGGCTCGCGCCCACGAGGCCACCATCCTCTGAAAATTGACGCGCAGTGGAGCCCCCGAGGCTACGAACCCACCCCACGGAGCTGCCCAAAATCGCCCCCCCCCCCCCCCCCCCCCCCCCCCGTCCAAAGCAGAACGACGAACGTGCTCTGTATTTGGACATGTGTTCGGGGAGCGCTTTTAGGCCCCCCTGTCGTTTCCTGCAAATTCTGCGCTGGACACTTAGCCGCGAGTCCCCGAAAACAGCGAAGACTGCAGGGATCCCAAAGACAGGCCCAATCGCGCGATTCTCCCAAGATGACCTAAAACAGCTCCCAATCGTTTCAAGAGGGCTACTAGTTCATAACATGAGGGAAACGATCTAAGACGGCAACACAACGTTCAACAAGAACTCCCAGATTCTGATATGTTTTGCTGATTGCCAGCCCTCCTCGCATGATGAACCCAGATGTCTTCAAGACGGCGCAAGACATCCGAGTATAGCTCTGACACATTCCGTTCTGGTAGAGAGGGGGCTGGCGGCAGAGGGCGAGGCCCTTGCGGATATGCAAGACAATGACTGCATTGAGAGCTCTCTGACGAGATGGCCTCGTTTCTGGGTGCCCTAGAAGGATTCCCCACATGCTACGCCAAATAATTGGACCCCGTCCGGATCTTTTGATCGGGCGACAAGGTCCCCATCAGAATTCCCCATGCCAAAGCCCCCGGAGGGTTTCTCCAATCACTGTGGCATGAGATGGTGCCCTGAAGGCTTCTTGCGCCCTCGAATTGGAGCACGCATAGACTGGACCCCACAAGCTGCACTGACTCCACGATTGCAGTCCACTCGCCGGAGTACCACGCGCACGCTACGCCCGCGCTGAAGCTCTAGTCGCAACGTTGTCGCGTCATGGCTCCCCACTCCGTCTCCGGAAGCGCACGCGACGTGGCGCTTCAGAGCCGCGACCCCGCCCCGTCCACCCTGTGCGACACCAGCAGAACCACATGCGGCAGGCCGCCCTCGGGGGTATCCGAGACAGGGTCGTCTCAGACGGCGGTCCGCGAGTCATGGCCCGAGGCCCGTGCGCGGACGAAAGAACATCGGGGGACGTGCTGATACAAGAAGGTAGCCATGGAATCCCAGCAGACGTACAGTCGGGGCGTTGACCTAAGGAACCCTAAAATACGGAACGGGGCCCCTTTTCTCCCACAGGTTAAACTTCGACTTCCCATGGAAACACCAAGGCAAACTGTAGGCAACCTTCCCAGTAGGCTTAGGACAACCCTAGGCAAACTGTAAAACAATCAAGGCACACCAAGCCCCTCCCCATCGAAAAGGGTTCCTTCTTCAGCGCCCCGACTGTAATGGCCCTAACCATGGCATTCCCCCCCTGCCCAGACATCCGATGTCGTCTGCTGTCTCAAGGCGCGGGCCTCGAAGACCCGACCCTTTAATTACCCGGGGCCAGACCTGTCATCTTCGGACAGTCCCGATGCCCATCGATGGCCCCCAGAAGCCAAAAGTGACAACAGAAAAACTCAGCCACTAAGCGTAAGTCGGGCATGCCCCCCTGAAGGGGGATTTGGGGCGAAATATGAAAATAAAAAAAAACTCAAAAAGATACCCAACAAATGCTCAAAAGATCGTCCCAGACTACTTTGTACTATGCTTGAATGTTCCTCCTGTCGGGGGACAGGCCCGACTTAAACGCGAAGCATTATTACCCCTTCGATGCCCGGTAGCTTTCGGGCCAGGACTCGGGCCTCCGGCGGCCGCTCGAGACGAGCCGTGCACCCCTTGACGCCTCCCGACGAGGCGCGGCTGCTAGAGAGCATCCAGGGGCTGGGAAGCGGCCGAGAGCCGAAGAAGCCGCCAGAGGACCTTGAGCCTGGAACCTCGAAGACCTCCGTCACCACCCCCCTCTTGCCCAACCCCGATCTCTGGCGCGCCGGGGCCGCCGGGATCTGGCCTCCGCGGCAGCCGCAGCCCGCTTCTCGGCCATGGTGGCCTGGCGGGCCACAAGTACTCTCTCGCTTTCTCTCCTTCTCCCTCCCTCTCTCTCTTTTTTTCTTGGCATGGGCGCTCGGCCACTACTCCTGACAGGCACCAGACCTACCCAAACAGCAACCCGAGTGAAACTTCAGAACATGCGGCCGACGATCGTGGAGAAGCATGGTTCCGGCGCCAAGTGCTCTCGCCGTGCTCTCCCAGGCCTGATCATGCTGCAGCTGGGGCGCTCCCGAAAACGCCTGGCCCTCAAAGTCGGCTTCGAGGATCGAACGAGTTGCCATCGCCGTCTTCTCGGCGGAAGGCCGCGGAAACAGACCGAGGGCGGACAGTGTTTTGGGGGCTTAGGGCTTCCAGAACCCACACCATCTGGGGCGTCGGCTGCTGCTCCACCCCTCTGTGGCCCATGCAGGGCGAAGCCAGGACCGGGGCGATCGTTCCAGAGCGCTCCGAAGGCCCTCGGGGCGTCCCAGGGCGCTCTGGAACGGCCGCGGCGCCCGATGCAGCCTTCAGAGCTGCCGGATCCGAGAGATCCCAGATTTCCCCCGATATGATGCTGTCCAGCTCTTAGCCTCGCTTTCATGCTCGTGCAGTCGCTTGCTCTTCTGCTGCCTTGTTCTTGTCCCCTGATGGCCCTGGGGACCCGCTGGATCTCAGAGATCCCCGATGCTTCCCGGCCCGAATTTGCCCCGTTCCTGGCTTCGCTTTCCACCCTCCCTCCCTTCTGGTGGCCCATCATGTTGAGCAGGGGCCGACCGTCCCGGCATTCCTATAGTCCTACCACGAAAAGTTCTAAGAACCCAAGAATGCTCTAATTAGAACATGAACCCAATGTGGTAAAACAAGACATGTCCTAAGAGCATTTCGTGGAAACCACGAAAGGTTCTTAGAACATTACTTGGTAGGGCTATAGGCGAGCAGGGACGCTTCGCCACTGCTTGATCGCGGGCACCCGTGTGGCCCCGCGAGGGGGCTGCCCGGCCGGCCGGCCCAGGGGCGGCGAGGGAGAGTGCGGGCGGTGAGAGACGAGGCCAGTGCAAGCGGGGGTCGGCCAGAGCGCCAGATCTTGCAGGATCCTGCAGAGTTCGGGAGCGGCCAAGACGGGGGGGGGTCCAAGAGGGGGGGGTGCAAATCATGACCGGCGGCACGTGCGCGGCCCAGCGGGGGGGCCAGGGACGTAACGAAATAAAAAGAGGCGCCATGAAATCTGGGGAGATATCATGGCCCCCGCCATGATATCCCCCCCCCTAGTCCTCACCCCCCTTTGCCGCCCCCTAAGGGTACAGTCGGGATTGATTGGAGAGGACACGCGAGAGGGCACAAGACCCTGCCGAGGGCCACGTGGCCATGGGGATGTAGAAGGCATGGGTCGAGAAGCACAGGACGCAAGGGTACCCTTGATTTGGCAAGGTCGACCTACTAATCTGGGCCGACTGTGATGGATGCATTGACAAGGGCTTGCTTGCAGGATCCTGCAGGGTGCTGCAGAGTCTTGCGGGATCCTGGAAGGCCTGACTGGCCCAGGTCTGCACTGACCTGGGCCAACGTGTCACCGAAGGGTCTGGGAGATGGGCATGAATATACGAATCGACCCCCTTCTCTCGGATGCGTCATTGGGTGGGCGTTGTGGCCAGCTTGGATCAGCTGGAATGTGCACTCTTCGGGCCGCCCCTCAGCAGCTGCGTGTAAGCGTTGGCTGGGGCCCTGGGAAGCGCTGCTCGGCACTTTCTGTGAGCAGCTCTACCAGGGCTGCTCACAGAAACTCCTGTAGAGGGACATGCCCGACTACTTCAAGCTGGAACCAAGAAAACACATCAACGCCCCAAGCACAGCGCGGTAGCAGGGTCGAGGTGGAAGCGGCATGGTTGGAAAGCTGATGTCGGGCAGAACGCATACAATAACCAACTGCCACCCAAGCGCTCCCCATCACATCGGGACGACAAGATTTGTGTGCTGGCGCGTGCACGAAGTGGGATTGACTGGAGTGCCGTCAGATTCCTGCGAGGCCTCTGCCTGTGATGAGCGGCAGTAATGTCAATACTCTTCGAGGTGCCCAGGGCCAAGAAAGCTGGCCCCTCGGGCGACTAGCGTGACTTTTTTCAGAAGCCTCGGGAGCGCAGTTGGCACCCCGCACTCCCAAGATGGCCCAGCAGGTTCCAGGGCCCGCACGACAGCCCTGTCGGGCTGGGCCTGTCTTTTGCTTCTCCTGGCTGTTGCTGGAGGCCGCTCCTCGTGACCTTCTTCCTCCTCGTCCTCTTCTTCCTGTATTTCCTCATCCTTCCCCTCCTCCTCCTCCTCCTCCTCCTCCTCCTCCTCCTCCTCCTCTCCTCCTCCTCTCCCCCTCCTCCTCCCCCTCCTCCTCTCCTCCTCCTCCCCCCCTCCTGCTCCTCGTTTTCCAGCTTTCCAGTTTCATCCTAGGTCTCATGCAAGCACAAGCCCAGGTTAAAGGTCGAAGCGGAGCTGCTACAGGGAGGAAAGAGGCTGGGGCGGCCCGAGGCGAAGGGCCGAACCAGGAAGCTCTCCCTTCTGTAGCTGGCGCAGCTCTCCGAGCTTCTTCGCAGGCCTGCACGGCCCTCCAAGCCGTAGGCCCACCTTAGTAGAGGCAGACCCTCCGCATTTATTGCACAAAATTACGGACATCTCGGGCCCCACGACCCCAGAAACCATAAGGATATGGCCCTGGGTATCCTCCCGTTCGACGAAAACACGGAGGGACTCGTTGAGTCCCTTACAGGGCCCAGCACTCTCAACCCCCGACCGTCTCAAACAGCGACGGCAACGCCATTTGCTCGTCGAACTCCACCACGCGAAATCATGCCTGGGCGGGGGCACAGGGCGGGGCTTCCTCTGGCATGTTCTCCTGTCGAGGTGCCCCAACTGCTCTTGCAGCGAGGGCCAACAAGCCAAACATTTCGCCGCCCCTTTGACTAGGACGGAGTAGGACTTGAGGGCAAAAGAGATCTGCGAATTCTCATCATCACTGTAACTATTATAATGGGCCGCCAACTTAGCATAGTGGTCGGCATAGTTGTTCCCCGCAATGAATAGCCCATCGACCTGGTCAATGGCCTGGGGGCTACCCCTGTGGGCTTCCCCGTGGACACAACGGACAACACGACTAGGACCGACGACCCGACTGACCGCCCTCCAGAAGTGTCCTTGAAAGCATTTCGGCCCAAAAACGGCCGCGGGGCGGCCGCGCAAGGCCACGCAGTCCACATTCAAACCAAAGCTCTCGAGCCCATCTTCGCTGCACGCCGTGGCAAGAACCACCCCCGCATGTTCTCCCGACACCGCCGCCTGGGAGAGTGTGAAGGGAACGCCTGCATGAAGGCCTCGTACGAGGCGTCCTTCTTGGTCCATCTCCACGACCGCGCAACCTGCACGGGCAAGCGACCACACGAACCTCGGGTGCAGGCAGCTCCCGTCTGAGAACAGTCGGGCCCCAGGTCCGAAGAAAAAGGGCTCGCAGGCAAGACCATCCCCGTCAAAAAAAATATATCCCAGGACATTGGAGGTTGGGCGAGGTCGAAGTGGGCAACCCAGCCGACTGTGAAGAGTGGGTGTCCTTCACCTGCCTCACGCGCCTGCGTAGTCATTTGACCCAGCTCCTCATCCCTAACCTCCTGACTGTGACTGCAGACCCGCATTCTGTGCCAAGTAGCGTCTGGGCGGCCACAAAACTCGCAATCAGGCTCGACGTTCACTCCCCGCTTCTGAAGCTGCACACGGGAAGGGTGGGACCGAGTGAACATCTGCCTGAACAGAACCGATTCACGCGCACTGAGGTCCAGCTTGGAGGAGGCTAGGGCCTTCTTGGGGAGTTCCCACCAGAGGCCCCTCTCCAAGAGTTCCCTCCAACCAGGCTGGGCACTATCGAATTTCTCGCGCGCTACTTGTTGAACGAGCTTGTTTTTCAACTGACCTACACATAACTCTTTCACATAGGCTGGACTGTGGGTGGTGGGCACGATCTCCACCCCACGACAGTCAATGAACCTGGCTGGCCCTAAGATGTCCCAGCCCACTTCTTGGAGCCAAAGGATGCAGTCAGCGATAGGGCCTTTGCTTTTCAAGAACCACCTCTTTTGGGGAGCTCCTGAGATCCTAGCGAATGCAACGTTAAAGGTCTGTGCCGGGATGTCTGCTCTCAACGTGTCTTCGTGCGCATGCTGGTCCTCGTGGCCCAGGCTGGCTGAGAGCATCCACCATTCTTCGGCATAGCGGGCCAGCGGCATAGCAGACACATCCAAAGG
Organism: Prorocentrum cordatum; assembly: GCA_963575745.1. Lineage (NCBI taxonomy): Eukaryota > Dinophyceae > Prorocentrales > Prorocentraceae > Prorocentrum > Prorocentrum cordatum. Next base: position 41,192 of record CAUYUJ010006069.1, on the reverse strand, counting down.
GTCGCGGGCCCCAGACAAACACCAAACCAAATTAGCCGACGCACATCTCAGAGCTATGCCACTGGCCTTGGCGCCCACCCCTCGTAGGGCATGCGCCTGCTTGGGGTTGAAAGCCATAACTTCTCCCCCGTAAACTACAGACGGCTTCACATTAGTCTGAAACGTCTACCTCGGGCTTTACATTTTCTTGGAAGCTACTTAGCCTCCGTCGCCGTTTGAAGTACTTCACGAAACGTTTGGCTCTGGTCCTCAGGACCTTGTTGCCTCTGCGGGGTTTTCCCCCCGTGAAATCAATACCTAAATGCGGCGCGGCATAGTCTGCACCCCCTCCCAAGGGTCCAAGTCTCACCTGGGCCTGGCGCAACAGGGTTCCGCTCGTCGCCGTCATCCCGAACTTGCCAACCGCCAGCGGGAGCCCTAACGACTCCTGAAGATACCTAGCCATGCTGCCAGCAATACAATACATGGTGTCGAAGACCCACTTAGCATTCTTGCCCCCAGGCTTGCATGAACAAGTCGTCTATGCGCCGTCGGCCCAGTGAGTTGCACATGCGTCCATTCCTGGCTTCAAGAACAGCTTTGCTTCGTAAGTGGCCGTACTGCTGCCTGCAACTATCCCCCGAGAGGCCCAGAGGGCCGCGCTGACAATGCCTTCGTAGTTGAGAGCCCGAACCCAACCGTAGGAGGCGAGGGAGAAATCGAGGAGGTCGAGGGGGCACATAATTTGGCATGCCTTGTCGCGCAGGCCATCTCGCGGGACGTGCTCATAAAATTGCTTTATGCCCCACAAAAGGTGGAGCACGTGTAACTTATTTTCATTCCCCCATTCTGCGCGCACTGCAGCTCGCCAGACCGAGTCCGACGGGGGGCGCCGCTGGGTGGCAGAGAAGTTCCCCCCTTCCCGAACTCCGCCTCCCAGTCCCGAGTCCTCCCCACTATTGACAGCACTAAAGAGCCGTGGAAGACATTTAAAGTGACCAATCGGGCGCCGCGGGTCCCCTGGGCATTCTTTGGCCATGACGTGAACGTCCAAACTGCAGATCGATTTTGGCCCGCTGCTAACTAAACTCATGAGATGAAAAATCAGCGAGACACAGTAAAGGGCCCTGTCATGCAGCAACGCATAGTGTCGAGGGTGAAACCCGCCAGGCTTGCACGTGGCATCTTTAAATCTCCGAGAACAGGCTCTAATATGGTCAACACTGAACAGCCCTGGGACCTCCGAAGGCGGGCCTTCCAGGGGGGCTTGAGGTTGGGAAAGCTCAGAGGCCTGCCAAGCCTCTTCCGAGGTGCGCACCTGGGCTTCGAGCCGGGCCCCAACCGAGAGGAGAAAGCACCTGGGTGGCCGAGGAGAGATTCCCTTCCTTGTCGGGGCGCACCTGAGGTTTCCCTTTTAAATACCTATGGGCCAGCTTGCCCCCCCCCTTCCATGGCTTCAGTACACCAATCCTTCCCGCGTCTTCCAGAGCAGACACAGGGGGGGGGGGGGGGGGGGGGGGGCGAATCTCAAAGATGCTGGACGAAGGTGACCACATCGGGCAACACTTCCCGCAGCGAAACAGGGGCCGCGAGGCCGAGAGCTCCGAGATTGGCCAGGAAGGGGCGCCAGGACTTGGCCCCTGCTTGACAGAACACTCTCTGAAGGGGCCCTGGTTTAGCGGCAAGTCCGCGAGCTGGCCCAGCAAGCGGTTGGTGTAGTCCTGGGGTACTTGTCTGGGTTGCTGAGCATCGTCTGTAGCTCCATGAGGCGATTGACGACCCAGCCCATGCATCTCTGAGGTTGTTCGCACAAATGAGCCTTCGTAAACAGGGCCTGGGAGATGGGCTTCATCTGATACTTGCGCGGGGCCCCTCCTCGCAGCCCAGGACCTTCCACGCCCGTGGCCTGCCCCAGCTCGGCCCAGGCCTTATCCACAAATTCGTCATAGCTGGCGCCCAAGATATTTTGAGCATGAGCCCGAGCTTGCCCCCTCAACTGAATATGTCGGGCTCCAGGTCCCCCCAGGGTATCAAGAAATGCTTCCATCCTGTCGATCGTTGCATCGTAGCAGGGAGGGGCTGCGGGTGGTCCAAGCCTTTGTTTCGTCGGGGGGGTCTGATACTTGGCAGCCACCTGAACCCGCACCTCTTGCGTAGCAAGTCTTACTCGCATCTGCACAGGGAAATGAACTCCACTCGGAATGATAATAATGTAGTTTGATCGACTCTGCAACCGGCTCGATGGTAGAGCCCATGCAGAAGAAGTCGATCAAGCTCTGGTTGCCTCCACTGCTGAAAGTGCATCCAGCACTGGACCTGACAGTCCCATTCATGGCTCCCCAAAGCACCTGAGACAAAACATCACCTGGGTGAACGTTAAAACCCGCCCCCATCACAACAGGGAGCGCGCGGCGCGCCCAGTCCTGGCCGAACGCTTTCCAAATCTCGAGGTTCCTTGCTGAGAAACCCTCGCCGTCGTAAAAGTCGGCTGCGTACACAGCCACAGCTCCCATCTCTCTGAGTTGAATGAACGCTCGCACAAGTCGACCTGGCACAAGCTCCGCACGTCCCATTGCCCACGCAGGAATGTGTCCACGCACCAGGAGAGTGACCCCTCCACTGGGTCCTCCCCCTTGTCCCTCACCCGCTTGGGTTGAAATTTGTCGCCACCCCGCTGCCTGAATACGTTCCATTGCCTGCTGGTGGCGCTCTCCTCGAAGTTTCGTCTCCTGTAACATGATCACATCTGATTCTATCTTAGCTCTCACATCCACGAAGGACCCCCAAGAACCACTGTTGAGGGTCACGAAGTCGAAGAAATGCCGCGCGTTAAACATCCTGCCCTCTTGCCGCTGCCGCTGCGGCCGCCTGAGGCGTCCCAGGCTGCGCCGCGCCCGCTGGCCCTGCCGCCGCTGGCTCGGCGCGGTCGTAGGGCCCGCTGCGGGCGCCTCCTCGACCTCCACCGCCATCGCGGGAGGGAGGGGCGCCCTGGCGGGCCCGCGTGACCGCCGCAGCCAGCTTGGCGGCCAGGGCGCGCTTCTGGCTCTGGTCAAGCTCCTTCGCGTCGTCATCGACCTCCAGCACTGATTCGAAGGCCATCTCGCCCACGTCCATGGTGTTGCCCATCGGTGTTCCTGGAGCTGGCACAGGTACATTTTGGGCTGCCACAGGAGTGGGAGGCACGGGCACTGAAGCTTCTGCTGGGATTGACGCCAGCTTGGCCTGCAGCGCCCTCCAGAGGTTCTGGTCCTCCTGGTCCAGGTGGCCATTCGATGCCAAAGCCCCCAGTTTGTTGCCCCACTCCTGCACCTCCTTGCCGAAGCCGTCTGCACTGGGGGGCCTTGGTGGGGCCTGGGTCTGCGCCTTGGCCGTCTGGATCTCTTTCTCCACAGTGAGCTTCCATTTCCGTTCCTCTTCGAGTTGTTCCTGGAGAACTGTGATGGTGTCCTCCAGCTCCTCGATCAGTTCATTGCAGCTCTTGAGTTGATTTCCTTCTTCTGTAAGAAGGATTCAGCCCGACGGACCAGGACACTTGCTGGAAGAGCATCATCTCTTGCTTGACGAACATTACTGAGCACCTTCTGAAGCAGATTGACGTCGTCCTGTCCCAGCTGGTCGAAATTGGTCCCTGCCCCGTCAATGAATTGGTGGAGACAGTCAGCTGCGCCCATTGGGGCTGGGGGCTGAGCATTGCCTCCGCTCCACCTGCCCTTGCCTTTGACGCCGCCCCCCTTCCCGCCATGGCCGCCCTTGGCCTTCCAGTTCCAAGCTCCCCAGCCGTTGCCCAAATTGCTGTGCTGCCACACACCTTGAGCTGGTTGGTGGGGTTGCTGGGTGACCTGGCGGAGATCTGATCCACATGCGCAGCACCACCGATAGTGAGTGGGGTTCCGACTGCAACCGCAAGAGCCACACACCACGCTGCCACGAGAGAACTGAACATCCTTGCCTGTCATAGGCAAGCAAGGTGTAAAAAGAGGAATACGTAGAGAGTCAGTGCAGGGCGAGGAACCTCACTTCAGTACACGGACTGGTATGCTGCTGGGGCCGCCTCTCCCCTTGCCGAAATGACCTCTGTCCTTGAGCAATGCCTCCGGACTTGAGCCAAAATGGCTACGGACCTCCTGCTCCTCCCCCTCCTCCTCCTCCTCCTCCTTTTCCTCCTCCTCCTCCTCCTCCTCCTCCTCCTCCTTTTCTTCCTCCTCCTCCTCCACGTCCTCTCTGCACTGCAGCGTCGTAGCCTCGCCCGAATTGATCCGCGAAGGCGGCCGGGAGCGGCCATTTGAGGCTTGTTTCCCCTGCCACGAGCCGCCCAAGAGGCTCCACTGAACCCCCAGTGGTTTCCCCAACGGCCGCGGGAGCACGCAATTCACCAGCTTGACCTTTCACCACACGGGCGTCCCCAAAGGGCAGGAGGCGCTGGTGGTTCGCCAGACGTGTTTTCGACAATACAGCCAAGAACGGATCGGGGCAAAAGTTCACGTTTGGATACCATCGGAACTGCGGAGCGGAAAGGCGGAAGAGGAAGCAAGGCTGTCGCAGACCCGCCCGGCTTGGGAGGAGTTCGAATTGGCCATCCTTGGGGGGGGCAACACATTTCCCATGTGTCGAATCATAGGTCAATTGCATAATTCACGAACCCCGACATTGATTTTCCGTCGAGCCCACAAACAACTATCCTGCGACGTACCCAACCCATCGACACCAAGGGATGGTATATAAGTGTGCCGACAATCTTGCGACAGCAACACTGTAAGAGACGGTGCGCGCCCGACTCGCAGAACAGAGGTACAAAGGCCAGGAGGCACTGTACTGGGAAGGAGAAGCGACAGGAATACATCGGTGTGGAAGAACAATCACCTTGGCAAAGATAGCGAGATGATACAGCATGGGCAAGATAATGTTACACAAGCGGAAACGCAACCAGACAATGAAGTGTTCCGTTTTCCATGCCGAAATGATGAATACCTGCTCGTCGTCCTCCTCCTCCTCCTCCTCCGCCTCCTCCCTCCTCTTCCTCCGCCTCCTCCTCCTTCTCCTCCTCCTCTCATCCTCCTCGTCGTCCTCCTCCTCCGCCTTTTCCTCCGCTTACTTCTTATCGTTCTCCCTACCCTCCTCCTCCCCCACCCCTCCTCCTCCGGATTTGCGTGGGACCCCACTGTGTTGCGCACCCCAGCAGCCCTCAAAGCTGCGACAGTTTCACACTCCGCAGCCCCACCAAGGGATAGCGAGGTCCCCGATGTCTGCGTGGGACCCAGCTGTGCTGGCCCCCCAGCAGCCCTCAAAAGTGGCGACAGATTCACAACTTCGCAGCCCACCAAGGATGGCGAGGTCCCGTTTGGATCTACATGTGGCCCCACTGTGCTGGCTCCCCCAGCTGAACTCGGAAGTGGCGACAGTTTCACAACTTCGCAGGCCCCCGAAGGGATGGCGAGGTCCCGTTTGGGTCTGCGTGTGGCCCCACTGGCCCTCGAAAGTGGCGACAGTTTCACAACTTCGCAGGCCCCCAGGGATGGCGAGGTCCTGTTTGGAACTGTGTGTGGCCCCACTGTGCTGGCTCCCTCAGCTGCCCTCGAAAGTGGCGACAATTCTACCGATTTTACACTTCGCAGCCCACCAAGGATGGCGAGGTCCCGTTTGGGTCTGTGTGTGGCCCCACTGTGCGGACTCCTCCAGCAGTCCTCGAAAATGGCGACGGTTTCACACCTTCGCAGCCCCCCCCCCGGCATGGCGAGGTCTCGTTTGGGTCTGCGTGTGGCCCCATTGTGCTGGCTGTCCAGCAGCCCTCGAAAGTGGCGACGGTTTCAGACTTCGCAGCCCCCCAGGGACGGCGAGGTCCCGTTTGGGTCTGCGTGTGGCCCAACTGTGCAGACTCCCCCGGCAGCCCTCGAAAGTGGCGATAATTTCACGCTTCGCGGCCCACAAGACGGATGCGAGAGGAGAGAGCCGAGAGGAGACTGGAGGAATCAAGGAGGAGGAGGAGGAGGAGGAGGAGATGGAGACCCCACTGCTCTGTTCAAAACGAATCCAACCAAGGGAGGGTTGGGCACCATGATGTTCGTAGACCCATTGGAAGTATGAGCAAGAGTCGGACACACGGCGCACATCTCCTTTGGGGGGGACATCAATAATGGAGTCGATCTTCTATACCTAAATCCCTGGGGGCTCCAGCCCATCTCCCATCTCTCTCGTCGTCGCACCGGGGCCCCACCCCTCGCGGCATCGCCCGCGGTCCGCCCGGACCACCTCCTCGGCAGAGGGTGACCCCGCCCCAGCCGGGCACCGCACGGCGGCGGCCGACTTCACCCTACCGACCACCCCGCCCCCCAAGGAAACTCAGGGGGGTGCAGTCAACCAGCATCGTAAGGATGCGCGATATAATGATGCAGGGGCCTTGGACGTCCATCTCGAAGCCTTTCGAGCGGGGCGCGGCCAGCGAAAGCGGCGAAGGATGGACCGAGGAGGCGAGGATGCAAGAGTACCCTTGAGAAGATTGCCCATACTTACCATCATGGTTGACTGTACCCCCCCCGCAAAAAAACAAAAACTCAGGGGGGTTAGCAGGCATGGCGCTTGGACATAGAACCACCACGGGGTACAGTGCGGGCGCGGCCGCAAGAAACCCTCGCAAGAAACCCGACCCTGAGAACTCGTGCGCGAGGTGCACCCGAGGGGAAACCTGGAGCACCCGGAACGCAGCAGCTCCCTCAACTGATGCGGGAGGTCAACGCGCAGCGCGAGGAGCGAAGAAACCCAGGACACCCCGACGAAAAGCAGATGGCTTCTTGCTGCGCGCCCCACTGTAAGGGGCTCGGTTGCGCGCCATCCGTCGGCTCGAGCGACGACGATTCGAATAGGAGATCGGCTACAGAATCGATGCATCACAACATGGATCGCTTGTAGACTCCCCGCGTTTGTCGACTCTGCAACAAGTGCGGGGGATGTCTGCAGATCTGCGACCATTCAGTGTTTTTGCTCGTCGACCCGATGCCCGACATCCATCTTGGGGTGCACCAGTTCTGCAGTTGATCTCCAGGACGAGCAGCGGCACAGTGATGGCACTGCAAGAGGGAACGCCAGACAAGGAGCGAAGGGGCTCTCCTGGCCACGGCGAGCCTCGGCCGCGATTAGGTTCCCCGGCTTCGACCTAAGGAACGGCCTGAAAATCAGAGCCCCTCCTAAACCCCAAATGGTCCTTGCTTCAGCGCCTCGACTGTATCTTCTCCTCCTCCTCCTCCTCCTCCTCCTCCTCCTGCTCCTCCTCCTCCTCTTCCGACCCACGGTCGCTTTCCTGTCGGGTGGCCCCCCGAAACCGCAACGCCGCCCCAGAGGGTGCCTGCGGGGGCGGCGGCGGGGCTGCCGGCCGTCGCGCGGAGGAGGAGGAGGAGGAGGAGGAGGTGGAGGAGGAGGAGGAGGAGGAGGAAAAGTAGGAGGAGGAGGAGGACGACGAGGACGACGAGGACGACGAGGACGAGGAGGACGTGGAGGACATGGAGGAGGAGGAGGAGAAGGAGGAGGAGGAGGAGAAGGAGAACGAGGACCACGAGGAGGAGGAAGAGGACGAGGAGGACATGGAGGAGAAGGAGGAGGAGGAGGAGGAAGAGGAGGAGGAGAAAGAGGAGGAAAAGGAGGGGGTGGAGGGGGAGGAGGACGCCCTGCCTGCAGCGCCGAACGCCAGTGCCACCAGACGAGGGCGAGCGTGTCCCCGTCGTGCGCGCGCAGGAACTGGCGCTGCAGCGAGGAGAGCTGCCCGGGCTGCATGCGCCTGGCGGCCTGGCGCACGGTCGCTGGAAGCCCGGCCGCCAAGCAGGGAGCGTGCAGTGCCCGAAACCGCGTCGATCGAGCGGCTGGCGGTGCGGCGCCCCGGCGGCGGGGAGCGTGGGCTCCCCATGGAGGCTGCGTTTGCCCCCGCCCGCCCCCCCCACTCACACGCTCTGGCGCTCGCGGCCTCGCGCGCAGCGACGGGGCGGGTGATGTCCTGAACCGACACATGCACACACTCACACATACACGCATTCTTCTTGGTTCCTCCAGCGGCCGACTGACCTCACCGCAGCCAGAGCGCACACACACACACACACACACATTGTTTCCTACGCGCCAATGGGTTGCAACCAGCGACGGAAAATCTAATCGGGACGCTGTCAAAACAACTGATCTGATCCACTTCCGTGGGGAGGTGCAGAATGAGAGTTCAGACGAATGCCGGACTTCGCCGATCGCTGAGCCGGGAATGCAACTTAGCACCACTCGCACACACATACACATACGCAAACACACACACACACACACGCACACACACACACACACCTGTTTGGCGTCGCGGCCCTGCGCGCGACGACAGGGCGGAAGAGGTCGTAAAGCACCAAACGCGCGCGCACACACACACATTCTTAGTTAGCAGGAGCAGACACGGTCCAAGTTGGCGAGGCGGATGCGGGGCGCGCGTGCGCGAAATGAGGATCAAGCAGGGCCCACCACCGACCCACTCACCCACACACTTTTGGCGGTCGCGGCCTCGCGCGCAGCGTCGAGGCGGAGAATGTCACAGAACGGGCGGGCGCACGCGCGCGCGCAGGGGGGGCACTCAGAGCGCAAGGGGCCCGTACTGGGTCGACCAGCCATCGGCATACCCGGGCATGCGCAGCGAGGGTGCAACGGGTGGAAAAGGCAAAATCTGGGGAAGAGGAGGCGCAGTAGGACAAGCGACGAAGGACAAAGGGACAGCCAGTGGCCAAACAACAGCACGAAGCTGCAAGGAGGGCGGGAGACGGAGAGGACAGCCGGAGCAAGGCGGAGCGCGACGGTGCGGGCAGCCGAGAACGGCTGGGCCCAGGGCGGAGGAGAGATGATTTCTGGGCGGACATCGCGCAATATTGCGGTGCAACCAGACCAGGGAAGCGGTGGAGGCGGGGCACCGCCAAAGGACGGGGGGGCGAGCGAAGCGCAGAATGAGCTGGGGGCGGTCCGCCACCTCGCAGCCCGGCCCCTACACCGCCAGCACCCAGACAGCCGGCACTTGCCCGTGTCCCACGCACACGCACTTTGAGCGCTCGGAAGGCGCGCACCCAGCCACAGCGAACCAGCGCCGGGCGACATCAACAGAAGGCACACGATGCAGGATGGGTCCGCCAAAACCAGAATTGGGATGACAGAGGACTGCGGGGCAAGAGCAAGGAAGGCAGAAGGGGCGCGGCTCAGCGGGTCCGTGAGCAGGTGCTGTTCCCGCGCGACCCACACGCGAGTTTTGCAAGGCACGCCAGCAGCTCTCGAGAGCATTTCTTCATCCGCGGCGATACCGGGCATCATGGGGGCGGGGAGGAGGGGGGGCGGGGGGCGGGGCATAAGGTAACGCCCCCAACCCCACCCCTGGCGTGTGGGCCGCAGTGCAGTTGGACGCACTGGGGGAGGGCGAGCGTTACGTGATGGGGGGGGGGGGGGCGGACGCGGGGGAGAGGGGGGGGGCGGCATGACGAGCGTTGTGGCCCAGAGGGAAAAACACTCTCTTCAACGCGTGAGAGACCCCTGCCTGATAGCTGATCGTGCCGGGTTCCAGCCGGTGGCGCACGGCGTCGCACTCGCACGCCTCCTCGGTCGTCCGCGGGCGGGCGCTGCGCCACGGCGTCCAAAGAAGACGCAGCTGCGCACGCGCCAGAAGACGAAGGCAAGGGAAAAGGACGGGCCCCGCACGGGGCAGCGGCGGGCGGCGGCAGGCGGGGGGCAGCGGGCAGGGGAGGGGAGGGCGCCGGAGGCGCAGGCGGGGCAGCGGGGCAGGCGCCAGGCGGGCCGGCGGGGCAGCGGAGGGGGGCAAGCCGTGGCGCGCAAAAGTTCGGTGTCGCACACACACACACAGACATACACACACACACAGACACACACACACACAGACACACACACACACACACACACACGAGGAGGATGAAGCGTAAAACATCGGTCGCCTTTGGCGGAGCCCCGCGGCTTGCCCGTCTTCTTGTCCAGGGCGGCCTTCGGCCGCCCGTGAGCCGCCCTCGGTGCTGAGGGCAACGCTTCGGCCTCGAAAGAGACATCGCCAGCCCTCGCGGTCGTGTTCCTTCCAACGCCTGAGTCAGTTTGGCTGATTCCCGAAAACCTGAACCAAAAAGAGGTGTCAGTCCATTGGGTCGTATCTTTTAAATCCGCCACCTTCCGCAGGCCTTCCGCCGGCTTCTGCCGGCGGAAGTAGCCTCGTTTTACTGTCGCCGGCTTCCGCCGAGGAAGAGATGCCAACTCCTTCGACCATCGAAGGCGAGGCCCTTTCTGGAACGTGTCATACGAACGCGCGGAGTCTGCGAGGGATGGCTGGTTGGTTTGGGATTCGAGGGCCTTGCGGCGAGCGGGGTGTCTGAGCCCACGGGTTGTCACCGCCGCCCCCGCAGATCGGTGACCAGGTCCTCGCTGAGACTGGCGCCCACGGACATGCGCTTGATCCCATATGCGCTGCCCGAGCCGACAGCGGTGCTCGCTGCTCCGGGCTCGCTGTAGTTGAGCGGATGAGTCGTCCGTTCCTAGACGATTGCCCAGCTCTGCCAACGCTCCCGATACGCAGTCGAGGCCAAACAGGGGGATGGGGTCCGCAAGAACGCAAGGACAATGCACGGGGCCGAGCAAGTCGCCGATCGCGGCTCACGGGTGCAAGGCCTGGCAGCGCTCACACTTTCAGCGGCTTCCTACCCAATCGCGGGCCAGCCATGCGACCAGAGCGGGTGGATATCACGAAATGGCTGAGCCGATGGCGCGATCGGCGAACGCACGACCAGAGATCGCTGCCGCCGAATCCAACCTCAGAAACAAAACTTCTGGACACCCGTGCAGAACCCCAACAAAAACAACAACCACAACCACCATAACAACAGCAACAACAACAATAACATAATTATAATAACAACAACAACAACAATGACAATGACAATGACAATAACAATAACCACAAAAAAACAGCATCAACAATGACAACAACGACAACGAGAACGACATCATCAGCAGCAACAACAACAACGACGACAACAACATTCAGTTTAAGGCTGATCGCTCTTATCTGCTCGAGTGTCATTCAACACGAACAGCTCATACCCTTGATAGCGAGAGCGAGAGCGAGAGCGACAGCAGGACCACGAAGGGCAGGAAGGGGACCACGAATGGCGACAGCGGGGCCACGAAAGGCAAGCGTATGGGGCCACGAAGGGCGCGAACGAGCGGGGGCCACGAAGGTCAGATCATGCGGGGCCACAGAAGGCAACGACAGGGCCACGAAGGGCAGCTAGGGGGCCAGGAAGGGCAGCGAGGGAGCCGCGAAGGGCGACAGCGGGGCCACGAAGCGCATGCATATGGGGCCACGACGGGAGCGACCGAGCGGGCATGCGTAGATTGGGCCGCAGAGGGCAAGGACGGGGCCACTGAGGGTAGCAACGGGGCCACGTAAGGCAGCGAGGGGGCCGCGAAGGGCGACAGCGGGGCCACGAAGTGCATGCATATTGGGCCACGACGGGAACGAACGAGCGGGGGCCACGAAGGGCATGCATATATGGGGCCATGGAGGACAGCGAGGGGGCCACGAAAGGCTGCAACGGGGCCACGAAGTGCAGCGATGGGGGCCACGAAGGGTACGCATATATGGGGCAACGAAAGGCTGTGAGGGGACAGCGAAGGGCTGCAACAGGGCCACGAAGGGCAGCAAGGGGGCCACGAATGGCAGCGAGGAAGCCACGAAGGACTGCAACAGATCCATGAAGGGCAGCGAGGGGGCCACGAAGGGCAGCGAGGGGGCCACGAAGGGCTGCAACAGGGCCACCACGGGCAGCGACGGGGGCAACCAAGGGGTGCAACGGGGCCACGAAGGGCAGCGATGGGGCCACGAAGGGTTGCAACGGATCCACGAAGGGCAGCGAGGGGGCCACGAAGGGCTGCAGTGGGGCCACGGAGGGCAGCGAGATCCCGATTCCTAAGGAAGTAAACTGTGAGGGAATCCTAAGCGTGAGCGTGACTCCTAGGTACCCGAGTGTCGGGGGCGCGGCGCTTGAGGAAATTGCGGGGAACTCCAACGCAAGAGCGCGATTCGCCAGTAGATTGGAAGCAAGTCCCCAGTGAAAGCGCTACTCCAGATCGCCGAGGGACCGATTCCTGCATAACGTGTAGGGAAGTCCCACGCGAGAGCGCGGCTCTGGAGTAACATGCAAGGAAATCTCAGGCGGGAGCGGGGATGTTGGTTCAATAGTGACGAATTCCCAGACGGGAGCCGCTGTTGTAGAAAACCAAGGGCCACGGGCACAGTTTTGAGCCGAGCAACGTCCCCTGATCTTCTATATATCTATACATATATACACATACATAGATTAGTGCGAGCCCCGGGGGAACCACTTGAGTTGGAAAACGAAGTGGTCACCAGAGGGGGGTCAACAAAAATACCAGTCAGCGCCGACTCCAAGTAGATAGGAGGGCAGGAGGAAGACGAGAGGGGGATGGAGGGATGACGAAATGAGGACGGGAGCAGGACGGGAGGAGCAACATCAAGCAAGCGGCAACAAGCAAGCGCAAACGAGCAATAGCAAGCAAGCAAGAGCCAGCGATCAAGTGCAAGCAAGCATGGGCAAGCAAGAGCAAGCAAGCGAGAGCAAGCACGCAAGAGCAAGCAAGGAGGCGCCATTGGAAACGAGGGGGGTGCCATTGGCAAAAGGGGGGCAAGGGGGGCATTGGAAATAAGGGGGGGTGCCATGGGAAAAAATCGGGGCGAAAAACCAATTGCTTATGATGAGCTACAAAGCAAGCTCTTTTTTGGAGAACAGGCATAGGCCTTGGCAGAGGCATAGGCCTAGGGAAAAAAAGGTTTAGGGGGAGGCATAGGCATAACCATAACCATTGGAATTAGCGGGGGGGGGCATAGGGATTAGGGGGACCCGGCGAATTAGTAGGGTTTAAGCTAAAACTCCTGTAGGGCAAACCGATTTGGAACCTTTTCTTGATCAGTGAAAGTTCAACAACAACAACAACAATCAGTTTAACACTGTTCGCTCTTATCTGCTCGCGTGTCTCTCAACATGCGTATCGCAAAACCCTGGATACCCGCCCTCTTCGTCTTCGATCGAACCCCCGCTTGGGAGGTATATCCATTCCCTGCCACGCGTGGTCGTTGAGGCCCTCGAAAACGAAGGGCCGCAGACAACGGGGGAGAATGAAGACGAAAGGATCGGAGGAAGGGGGGAGGGGCAAGAAGGAGGGAGGACGATGATTTGCGCTGCGAGTGGCGCTTTAACTTGCGCCATGGCTTGCGCCATGGCTTGCGCCAACCACTCCAACACAGGTTAACAATGCGTTTCGCCATGGGTCGCGCCATAAACAGCGGCACGCACCACCCCTTTGAAAAAACATATCGTGGAGACCCACACGGGGGGACGTACAGCTGCGAGCTGGTGTCAGAAACAAATTTCGTGGAACCCTGAAAAGAAGCGGGATGTTGGGAGAGTGGGGCGGAAGGATAGTGAGAACTGTAACCGTGTCGACAGGAGCGCGGGGATTTGGATGTGGAGTGGATTGGGATGGAGTGGACAAGAGTAAAGTCTCGGGAAGAGGAGCGGCAAGGAGTGGAGAAGAGGAACCGGGAGGAGTGCGGAGGAGTGGGGAGCGCACGGAGGAATCTGGAGGAAGGACTGGGAGTAATTCGGGAGAAATGCGGGATGCGAGCGGAGGAAGGAATAAAATGTGAGGAAAAACCCAAGCGGGAGCCGCGATCCGGTGGTAAATTGCAAGGAGGTCCCAAGCGAGAGCGCGATTCAATAAATTGTGAGGAAGTATCAGGCGGGAGCCGCTGCTGTTGTAAACCAGGGGCCAACAACGCAGTTTGACCCTCAAGACCTTCCCTGCTAAAAAACAGGGTGCGAGCCCCGGGAAGGGCACTTCAATCAAACAACGATGTGCACCGGACGGGGGGGATCAACAACAATTATTCTTCAGAAGTGAGGGTTCAACAACTACAACAACAGCAGCAGCAGCAAGAGCAAAAATCATGTTAAGACTGTTATTTCTTATCTGCTCGCGTGCCATTCAACACGTATATCCCAAACCCTCGATACCCGCCCTCTTCGTCTTCGACCGTACCCCCTTGGGGGTATATCTTTCTTAACTGCAACGTGCATTTCGTACAGCCCCTAAGGCAGGGGAAAAGAGGACGGATGGTAGGAAGGGGCAGGGGGGAGGATGGAGCACGAGAGAGAATAGCAGGAGGGGCTGGGAGCAGAAAACACGTGGCAAACCAGACGGGCGGATCGGGCGGGTAGACCCTAACAGGCGGTTCGGGAAGGCGGGCCCAGGCGGCCAGGTCGAGCAGGCGGGTTGCTGAAGCGTGCGTCCTGCATAAATCCCGAGGAAATCTCGAGCGACAGCACCATTCCCAAATAAACCGTGAAGAAATCCACAGCGAGAACGTAATTCCTGATTGTCGAGGGCTCGGCGTCTGAATACATTGCAAGGAAGTCCCAACTCGATTTGGGAGTACCTTGTGAGGACGTATCAGGCGGGAGCCGTTGTTGTTGTTGTTGTTTTTGTACACCGGGGGCCAAGCACCCAGTTTGGTGGCACCCCGCTTTCCCTTGAAAAAAAACCTGGTGCAATCCGCAGGAGAAGCACTATTGACAAAATATAATTGCTACCGACAACAACAGCAACAGCCAACACAAACACATAAACAACAGCAACAACAACAAAGACAACAACAACAACAACAACAACAACAACAACAACAACAACAACAACAACCATAACAACAGCATCAGCAGCAACAACAAACAAAGCATCCATAGTAACAAATACAACAACAACAACAACAACAACAACAACAACAACATCAATAACGATAATTTACCGCTGTTCGCTATTGTCTGCGCGCGTGCCCTTCAACACGTAAATCCCAAATCATCGATACCCGCCCACCCGCCCTCTTCGTCTTCGATCGTACCCCCTTGGGGGGGCAGATCTTCCCCACCTGCAACGTATAATTCGTGCAGCCCCTGCGGCAGGGGAAGAGAGGAAGGATGGAAGGAAGGGACAAGCGGGAGGGAGGAGGATGGAGAACGAAAGAAAGAGTAGCATAAGGGAGGCTAGGAGCAGAAAGCACGTGGTAAGACGGGCGGGTCGGGAAGGCGGGCCCAGGCGGCCAGGTCGAGCAGGCGGGTTGCTGAAGCGTGAGTCCTGCATGAATCGCGAGGACGTCTCGAGCGATAGCGCGATTCTCCAATAAGCCGTGTGGAAATCCACAGCGAGAGCATGATTCCTGAGCGTCGAGAGCGCGGCGTCTGAAAAAAACGTGAATATCCCACGCGACCGAGATTCCTGCATACATTGTGAGGAACGCCCGCGCGAGAGCACGATTTGGGTATAAGTTGTAAGGACGTATCCAGTTGTTATTGTTGTTGTAAGCAAGGGCCAACAACATAATTCTGAGACTCAAGATATTCCCTACAAAGAAACAGGGTGCGACCCCCAGGAAGGGCACTTCAGTTGACAAACACAACGTGCCCTGGAGGGGGGATCAACAATCGATTCAGAAGTGAGAGGCCAATAGTAACAGCAGCAACAACAACAACAACAACAACAACAGCAGCAGCAGCAGCAACACCACCACCACCACCACCAGCACCAGCACCAGCACCACCAACAACAACAACAACAACAACACTCATTTCAAGACTCTTCGCTCTTACTGGCACCCATGTTTTGCATTCTGTATACCCCAACCCTCGATACCCGCCCAGTTCTTTTTCGATCGCACCCACTTTCAGGGGGGAATGTCTTCCTTGTCGGCCACTGCCTGCAATGCGAAGGACTCTCGAGCGAGAGCGCCGCTCTTGAGTTCGGGAGCCTCTCTGGCCAGGCCAGGGGCTCTCGGAAGACATATTGAAAACAAATCGAACGGGACCCCTTGCGGCCGTGTCTGGGCCTCCACCAACTTGTCTGAAGTTCGAAAACAAATCTCGACCGAGGGCGCCGCTCCTGAGTTCGGGGGCCTCTCTGGCAAGAGCCTCTGCGAATACATATCGAGGAAGTAGCGAACGAGAGCCCTCGTCGTCGTAGTTGGACCTCCACCGACTTGACTGAATCACAAGAAAGTCTCGAGCGAGAGCGCCGTGCCTGAGTCCGGGGGCCTTCCTTACCAGGGGCTCTCGGAGGAGATCGCACGGAAAAATCGAGCAGGCGCCCCCTGTCGTCGTGGCTGGGCCTCCGCCAGCTTGACTGCCTGGCGGGACACGCCAAGCCAGAGTCCCCGGCTGCAGATCTCCCGACCCGGCTCTGAGGAACGGCCCGAAGCCCAGAGCCGACCCTGACGGTCTCGTCCGGGCCGAGGCCGGGAAAGCCGCCGCACGAGGACGAACGACGTCCGCAGGCCTCGCACCTCGCACCTCGAGCCGCTGCCCCCCGCCCCGGAAGATCTGTAGCCTTGGACCTCCCCCGGGGGGGGGGCGGTCCGCCCAGGCTGTCGAGCCAGACCCGGCCGTGGCCACCGCATCTCCCCCCAACACGAGGATTGACAGGACCTCTTCTTATTTTTCTTTTACGGCGACGACCCATTGGCAACGAAACGTGCCGTGCCAAGCTCTCTGCCGCGAGAGGGGGCCAGCATTCGGGGGACAAGATCCCCGAAAAACAAAAGCGGCGCCCCAGCCCACCTGCCATGGGCGAGCCGTCGCGCCCCCCCAACTCGAGGAGTGGCAGAACCTCTTCTCGCAGAACCCCCCTTTCGCAAGAGCTGCTGGGGAACTCCACGGGTGCCCCTCTCCACTGCATTCCGAGTGCACCAGGGCGGGGTCACTCATGGACGTCCATGAGCAACCGGCTGGATCCGGCGAAACGCACGTCGGTTCGCGAAACCGAGCGGGGACTGCACAGGCACACTCGTGTGCCAATGTCGAGTTGAACCCGTGCAGATTTCCGCAGTCGACCTGTCTGGTGGGGAGGGCGTTCTGTCAATGCCCGACCCAACAGCGGTGAGGGGCAACGATAGGGGGGAACTGACATAGGGGGGAAACATCGACCTGGAATCGGCGACACATCGCCGATAGACCGGCGATAGGCCCCCGATGGCGAGTCCGCACGTTCCTGGGCGGGGTGGGGCTATATCATACCCCAGTCGGCAATCAGTGGGCGATTGGGAGTCGATGCATCCCCCCTGATGCCCATCCCCCTCTTAATGCTAGTTCTTGGGTCATAACTCGGGTCCCTGGCGGCCGTTCTGGACGATCCTGGCACCCCCAGAACGCTTTCGGCGAGGCACAGCCGCGGGGGAGCATCCCGAGGCAAGAAAACTGCCGGGAGCCGCCGAAACCGTCCGAAAACCTCGGACCTGGGGGGCGCCCTCCCCCCCCCCCTGGGGCCCAATAGTACCGAGGGAAGCGCGGTCAGCAGGAACGGGCGGGAGTCCCGGGCCCCTCCAGGGATCCGTAGGGCCCAAGACACCCGAAGGAGGCACAGTCAGCTGGCATGGGGATCCTGGGGTCCTTTCTGGATTCTCGAACCTGCCTATCGTAATGGCGGCCGAATGTTTGTCGCCATGCAAGCCTGTCCAGCCCCTCCCACCCGGCAAAAACCAGGGTGGGAGGGGGGCTCATTAGGGAAAAGGTGAGAAGAAGGCAGAGAGCCACCGGTCACTAAGAATGAGGTGGGGGAAGTGGGAGGCGCCTGATGTAAAGCGTTGCTGGGGAGACAAAAAGGCACCGATACCGCTACTCCCCGGACCTCTCCCGGGGCGCGTTCTGACCAGGATTTCGGGGCGAATCCAGCGGTGGCGACAAGGGCCTCCGAGGAGGCCCAGGAGGGGGGAAAAAAACGGGCGGAGGGTAGAGGTATATAGATAGGGGTGCCTCTTCCTCCTTCGAGGTGCCACTGCTGTGCCCCTCCCCCTGCCGCTGCCCCGGAGGAGGGGGAGGGGGAGGAGGAGGAGGAGGAGGAGGAGGAGGAGGAGGAGGAGGAGGAGGAAGGAGGAGGAGGAGGAGGAGGAGGGAGGAGGAGAGGGAGGAGGAGAGGGAGGAGGAGGAGGAGGAGGAGGAGGAGGAGGAGGAGGAGGAGGAGGAGGAGGAGGAGGAGGAGGAGGAGGAGGAGGAGGAGGAGGAGGAAGGAGGAGGAGGAGGAGGAGGAAGGAGCTGGTCGCAGCGGGGCCCCGGCGGCGCCGCGCGCCGCCGGGCCCCGGGCGGGGCGCGCGGGGGGGCGCAGCCGGCCTGCCGCGCGGCCACCTCCGCGGCCACTGCGGCGGGGTCCGACGCCGCCTCCAGGGCCTCCAGCCTGGGGCAGAGGAGCGAGGAGAGCCTCCTTCTTCCTTCTCCTCCTCCTCCTCCTCCTCCTCCTCCTCCTCCTCCTCCTCCTCCTCCTCGTTCTCCTCCTCCTCCCCCCCCCGGGGGCGAAGGAGGAGGAGGAGAACGAGGAGGAGGAGGAGGAGGAGGAGGAGAAGGAGAAGGAGGAGGAGGAGCGAGGAGGAGGCCCTGAAGGAGTCAGGGCGGAGGTTTCTCTAGCCTCTCGGCCTCCTATGGCGTCCCTCGCGGGGCCCCGGGGGCCGTCAGAAGACGGCGCGGGAGGAAGAGCCGGTCCCGGGGAACGGGTCGAGACTTCCGGGGACCTCGCATGGGAAAAAAATCAGGACCTCGGACCTCTGGAGCGGCACGAGTGGGACGCGGCAGGACATGCTGTACCCCTGCTTCGATCGGCGGCGACCAAGGGGAGGAAACGAGCAGGGGCGGTCCTTCTCTCGGGTCGGGCGAAAGGGGGGGATAGCAAAGGGGAGGGTTGAGAATCAGCTCACGTAGCTGATTTTCCCGGTGCCTCCCGGCGCCAGGAGGCGGCCATGTATCGAGGACTGGCCCTGGCGGCGGGGCCGAAACCAGCTGCATGCAGCAGATTTCGCACACACACACACACACACACACCCCTTTCCCTGTCCCCCCCTCTCTCGTCCGGCCCGATTCTCGGAAGGCTTGGAAGTCCCACGGCCTCCCGAGAAGCTTGCCAGGCCTTCGCCGGAGACACACGAGAAAACCGCTCAGAGGGCCAGAGGCCTTCTGAGAAGCTCCGCCGCCTTCTGAGAAGGCCTTCTCCTTCTCCTTCTGCCCCCCTCCTCGCCCGCCGCCGATTAGAATCAAGGACATTTCGCGCTAAGAGAACGGACTTCACTCCAGGCGCTTTTCAGGCAGTACTCCAAGCCCAGATATACGAAGAACCGACAGACACGGAAAGCTTCAAGAAAACGCCCCGAGTCCAGTCAAAATTCTATATTTCCTTGGGCGAAATCTGGAGTCAATGAGACATGCGATTGGTTTTTGAAGATTTTCGATGGGTGCACTGATGTTGGAGGCACAAGTCTGACACGAACATGCAGCACAATACTATGATCGCAAATCGTTTACCCCGGGCGTTGCGGCCAGAAAGCGCACACCACGGGGCGTAGACTGTGAGATTTCTGCGCGTGCGCGTCACCCTTGCAGGACCGACGCGCACAGTGGAAGTGTGCCCGGGCGGTGCCGACCCGACGCGGAACAAGATCGGATCGAGAGACACATGCAGAAGTCGAGACAATCCTTCCCCATAATAACCACCCCGACAAGCGAAGTCGTTCAGTAGACGCCAAGGGCTGGTTAGGAAACGCCCAGGGCCGGTTAGGAAACGCCCAGGGCCGCTTGGTAAACGCCAGTTGTGCGGCCCAGGTGTTTTTTTTTTCCTCGCTTGGACAAAAGGATCTCTCTCAGCTTTTTATCATCTGTGTTCGGCCCCGTGGGGGGCCCTCGCCGGGCCCTGCGACCGTGAGCAGAGCGGCCCAGTGAGCGAGAGGCCGGCCCTGGGGAACGGGTCGTGACGCCTGGGGGGCCCGCAGGACAAAAAAAAAAACGTATCGCGCGAATAGGCAGGAAACAAACACGGGCACCGGGGCCTTCGGTGGGGCTCCCTATAGGGGCCACGAGGCGTGCGAGGGGTGTGCCGGAGTTGTGGGCTGCTGCGGGGGGCAGAGGCAGGGAGGGGAGGAGGGAGGGGGGCAGCGGCCGGAAGAGAACGCGGGGCGCCGGCTCTTCAAAACGAGGACCCAACAACACGGGATGGCTGGGAATAACAAGGCATCGAATGAACATGCAGTGAACGCATTCGACGAGACACCTTGCTGACGGAATCCGGGGGCACGTTGGCCATCGAGCTCTGCACCCCCCGAGGCGCCCCAGGGGCTTCTGCGCGGGCCCTCGGGGCCACCCAGCAGGGATAAGAGCGCCGAGGAGCAGGAGGGCAAACCAGGGCAGGGAAAGGCAGCACGACGCTCAGAGCTGGACAGGGGAGTCGCATCGCGGAACACCTGGGATCTCTCCCAGATCTCCGGCAGCTCCGCGGAGGCTGCAGCGAGCGCGCCGCGGCCGCTCCCCTGGGGCGTCCCGGGAGGCGCCAGGAGAGCGCTCTACCGAGGGCTCTGGAGCGATCCTTCCCGAAGGAGGAGGAGGAGGAGGAGGAGGAGGAGGAGGAGGAGGAGGAGGAGGAGGAAGAGGAGGAGGAGGAGGAGGAGGAGGAGCAGAGGTCTGGGCGGGCTTCCCGGGTGGGCTACGGGCCCCCCCAGCCCTCGCGCGCGGCGCGCGCCAGGGGTGGCGCCGGAGAGGCGCCGCACTCGGCCGAGGGGCCCCTCGCGGACCCTCCGTCGTGCTGCCAGATGGGAGGCGCCGAAAGGGGAGCGCAGGGGCTGTCCTGCGCGGCGGGGGGCCTCTCGGCCACGAGCGGGGTCCCCCGCCTCGATTTACACGAGGGGCTGTTCTGCGCGGCGGGGGGCCTCTCGGCCACGAGTGGGGTCCCCCGCCTCGACCTATAAGGAGCGGCCTCTGGCGGCCGAGCCCCTCCCGAGCCCAAGGCGGTCCTCGCGTCAACGTTCTGACTGCACGCTCGGTGGGGGGCGGGGGGAAGGGGCGGCAGCAGGGGCAGAAGCGGTGAGGGTCGGCGTCGAGCCCCTCGAGCAGAGCAGGCACACGCGCGAGGAGGAAGCCGACCGTGAGAGGTCTGGGGGCACGTTCGACGTCGGCCTGTGAGCTTCCGAGGGCGCTCACGCGCTTCCAGGAGGGCTAAAAAATAGCACCCGACCTAAAAACCGATCCCAAAGCTACTATTCTACGTCTTGGTTTTAAGCTGTTTCGCCCAGTCTTTTAGGTTTTCAGGCTCCCCGTGCTAAAAAATAGCTCTCTGGCAGGTCAGGGTGGGTCCCAGGGACTGTCGGGAGGAGGAGAAGAGACCCCTGGGGCACCTGCAGGCCCGCCCAGCTTCTCATTGGACGAGCTGTGCCCACTTCGGAGGAGAGAGCCAGCCGAAACAACGGCAGCCCCAAATCGGCCCCTGGAGACCCCTCCCCCCCCGGGTGCAAGCGCACCGGCTTCCCGAGCTGCGTCCGGCCGTGGCGACCGGTGGGCCCCCCGAGCGCCCACGACCGAACCACCTCTGCGGACAGCCGCCCGGGCCCAGTTGAGACCAGGTGGGGGAGGCCATGGCCTCTGGGAAGCCAGCGGCTGCTAACTCGGCTCGCTCCCCTCGGAGGGTGGTGATCGAAGCGAGCCGGCGGATCGGACCCCTCGGAGCGGAACAAGCCCCTCGGAGTGGATCGGACCCCTCGGAGCTGGCGGATCGGACCCCTCGAACGCAACACCTCACAGCATATCAAGGCATGGCGCTGGGTTCCTTGGAGGGTAAGTGGATCGTCTTCGAGAGGTCTGGGCTGGTCTGGAGTCGTGGCTGCATGTCTAGCTCATTGGACTCCCCGAAAAGCTCCGCACAAGGCGGGGCTGATGGAGAGCACCCGCTGGCGGCTCTGCTTCCAACATCGCTTTCTCAAAGCAGAAACGGGGCTCCCGCTTGATACGTCCGGAAAAGCGGCCCCAAAAATCAATGAATCCACACCGAATGTGTAATCACTTCCGATATTTTTTTGTCGGGGGGCATTTGTTTAGATTTTGGGGCCTATCTTGAAGGGCCGAAAACGCCCGCGCTGCAAGGGGAGGGAGCGGAGGAGAGCGCCGTTTCGGCAGGGCCGAGACCCCATATATCTTCCTGTATAACTGTTCCAGTCCGCGGCCCCTGGGCCCGCCCCGGGACCCCCCACTGGAGCCCTCCCGGTGCCCCATCCTGGGGCAGAGGGCACTCCTCCTCCTCTTCCTCCTCCTCCTCCTCCGCCTCCTCCTCCTCCTCACTCCTCACCCTCCTCTCCTCCCCTCCCTCCCCCTCCTCCTCCTCCTCCTCCCTCCTCATCCTCCTCCCGTCTCCTCCTCTCCCCTCCTCCTCTCCCCCTCCTCCTCCTCCCTCCCCCCTCCTACCTCTCCTCTCCTCCTCCTCTCCTCTCCTTCCTCCTCCTCCTTTCTCCTCCTCCTCCTCCCCTTCCGCCCCCCCCCCCCTCTCCTCCTCCTCCTCCTCTCCTATCCTCCTCCTCTCATCCTCCTCCTCCTCCTCCTTCTCCTCCTCCTCCCTCCTCTCTCTCCTCCTCTCCTCCTCTTCCTCCTCCTCCTCCCCCCCTCCTCCTCTTGATGCGGTGAGTTTCCAGCAAGGCCTCGTCCCGCTCCGGCTCTTGTTGGACCACTCTGGGGAAGACCGCCTGCAATGGGCCGATCGATCACAAAAATCGACATCTGGGAAGCCCAGCGCACTCACGACCCAACACGATCAACTACGCTGAGACTGGGCGTACGAATGCCATATCGACACTAGCTCCGCTGCAACGACGATGGCCGTGGCATGTGATGCTTTGGCCCAGAGTACACGAGGGAAACCTTGATGCAAACAGTAAGGGGCGTCCCAGCAGGTATGACAAACCCAAGCGGTAGCAATCATAGCAGAACGGCTAGCTCAATGAGCTGCGCAATGCTTAAGCTAGCACGCGCACACGAAGAATGGGGAGAGTGAGGGGGAGAATCATTGGCCCCACCCTGGCGCAGGCCTGTCTCGCGCCCGCGAGACGAGGCTGAGAATGCCGCACGCCCAGACCGCCTCCTTCTGGTGCGCCTCCGCCTTGCGCAATGCAGCGGCAGCAGAATGTGGCGCGCGTCACGAATGCGCGCGGGCCACAAGGGCTGCACATACGAAAACGGCGCACGTACACCGCACCATGATCGGACTGCCTTCAGGCCCCATTCCAACGGGGTACGACGGACAATTTCTCGGCCCCGAGGGTCAAAACGATTATGCACCGCACCGTGGCTGGGCCGAGGATCGACGCTGCCACGGGAAACGCCAACGCGGCACTGTGCACTCAAGCCGTCTGCGGAGCACACACACACACACACACACACACACACACACACACACTCACACGCTGTTACCTCGGCAGCCACGGGCCTCGCATCGCGGCGTTCACAGCAGTGAGATCCACAAAGAACAGCGAGCGGGAACGGAAACAAGGACCCGGAGAAGCGGCAGCAAGGGTGGCGAGAGCGAAGCAAAAGAGCACATGTTTTCTTTTCCGTCGGCGGCCAGGTGAACGTCACCGTGGCGAGGACTAGGGCGGACCGCGCCTGGTTCACTTCCCACCTGGCCTTGCCGATGGGGGGGTCGGAGCGTGGCTGCCGCATGCAGCAACAAAACCCGCCGGAACCGGCTGCGCGTGGAAGCTGGTGTGGGCAGGGCCACGCGGACAGACACAGAAGAAGAGCACGCACACTTCTGAGCGCTGCGGCCCGAGCAGAGCAGCCAGGGCGTCGAGGTGACCCGCGGGCGCGAG
>CAUYUJ010006069.1:0-15000 GCA_963575745.1 Prorocentrum cordatum | reverse complement strand
AGGGCTCTGGTTGTGGATTGTCGCGATGCTGTAACTGTTTGGCAACGTCAAACCTCGGGGGATCAGGATCTCGAAGCGAATCCAGCCGTGGCAACGAAGGAAGAGTAGCGGCATTTGCAGTGTAGGCACATACGGTGCGAAATCTTGAAATCAGAAAGTTATGGGCACGCGTGTGCACGAGCAATGGGCTTGCTGAGGTACCCCCAGGGCTTCTGCGGGTCCCCAAGGCCATCGGGGGATAGGAGAACTTCCTCGGGGCCCTGCTGGCAGGCCAGTTGTTCATTTGGCGCGCCCACTGTATCTCCGCAAGCCCCCCAGGGAGCCGCCAAGGAGCCCACGAGAGTGGCGACAGTTCCGCACTTCGCAACCCCCCCCAGGAGCCACGAGGTCCCAAATGGATCCCCGTACAACTTCAAAGCCCACCAGAGTGGCGACAGTTTCACACTTCGCAGCCCACAAGGGAGCCGCGAGCTATCAACTGGATCCCGGTACAACTTCACTCCGCTGGACCTCCCAGGAGCCTAACAAAGAGGCGATAGTTTCGCACTTCGCAACCTCCCGGGAGCCGCGAAATGGATCCCCGTACAACTCCACTCCGCTGGACCTCCCAGGAGCCCACGAAAGTGGCGACAATAGCACAGTTCGCAGACCCCGGAAAGCCGCGAGGTCTCAACTGGGTCCCCGTAGAACTCCACTCCGCGCGACCTCCCAAGAGCCCACGAAAGTGGCGACAGTTTCACACTTCGCAGATCCCTCAGGGAGCCGCGAGGTCTCAACTCGGTCCCCGTAGAACTCCACTCCGCGCGAGCTCCCAGGAGCCCACCAGAGTGGCGACAGTTGCACGCCTTCGCAGCCCCCAGGGAGCCGGTCTCAACTGGGTCCCCGTACAACTTCACTCCGCGTGACCTCCCAGGAGCCCACGAATGAAGCCCCCCAGGCAGTCGCGGGGTCTCGACGGAATCCTCGTACAACTCCAAGCCGCGCAACCTCTCAGGAGCCCACGAAAGTGGTGACTGTTTCACGCTTCGCGGCCCCCCCATGGAGCCGCGAGGTCTCAACTCGGTCCCCGTACAACTCCTCTCCGCGCGACCTCCCAGGAGCCCACGAAGGTGGCGACAATTTCGCACTTCGCAGCCCCCCCATGGAGCCGCGAGGTCTCAACTGGGTCCCCGTACAACTCCATTCCGCGCGACCTCCCAGAAACCCACGAAGGTGGCGACAATTTTGCACTTCGCAGCTCACTCAGGGAGCCGCGAGGTCTCAACTGGGTCCCCGTACAGCTCCATTCCGCGCGACCTCCCAGCAACCCACGAAAATAGCGGCAATTTCGCACTTCGCAGCTCCCTCAAGGAACCGCGGGGTCCCAACGGGATCTCCGTGCAACTCCGCTCCGCGCGAGCTCCCAGGAGCCCACGAAAGTGGCGACAATTTCACACCTTCGACGCCCCCCCGCCGGGGGGGCCGCGAGAGCCCCCCTCCCCGGGGGCCCACGGGAGAGGCAGAGGGCAGGAAAGAGGAGATAGGAGGCGGGGGGCAGGAGGGCGGGAGGAGGAACAATCGACCAGTGCTCTGTTCGAGACGAGGATCCAACACGGGTCGGTTGGGAATGTTATATCTTCCCAGATATGCGACGTCTTGCTGATTTCAAGGTGGGGCCCCCTGCAACTCCGCCCACTTCCCCAGGGCAATTTATTCATGGCGGGGGACAGGAGGGCGGGAGGAGGAAGACTCGACCAGTGCCCTGCAGTGCGTGCACGGCCGCAAGAAACCCTCGCATGAAACCCAGCCCTGAAAGCCCGCGCGCGAGGTGCACCCCAGGGGAAACCCAGAGCACCCCTACCGCAGCAGCCTCTTCGACGGCTGCGGAAATGCACCGCGCAGCTCGCGGAGTGAAGAAACCCAGGGCACCCTGACGGTTTCTTGGTGCGCGCCCGCACTGTATTCAAAACGAGAATCCAACACAGGTCGGTTGGGAATTTGTTCCTTCCCAGACATGCGACGTCTTGATGTTTTCAAGATGGGGCCCCAAGAAACTCCGCCCACTTCCCAAGGGCCATTTCTTCATGGCGAATCATTGTTTGACGGTCCCGGGGTCTGGCGAGGGCCCCCAGAGGCCGAAAACAACGAAGGACCTCCGTCTGAATTTGCTCAAGGAATTGGACCCTGAGATCCGGCGGAACGAAAAAAACACGACCAGAACCCTAGATCCCATCTTCCTGTACAAATTTTCGAGCCAGCTCGACATGTCGGGATCACGGGGCCCGAAACCAGGCGAAAACGCCCAGCTCGAAAAAACAAATCGGGCGAAGAGCCCAACCAGATGCAGATGTGAGCAACAAGGTTGTGAGTGTTCTCTTCGGTGGAGCCTGTTCGAGTGCCACGAGATTTGCAACAATTGTGCCTAAATGGGTGAGGTGCCGCCATGCGAACGCAGCCACCGAGGCTTTCACTGGAGCTCTCTAACGTGTGAGAATGTGCTGGCACGGGTGTGGTGCCGCCATGTGATCGCAGCCATTGGGACCTTCCGTGGAGCCCCCTCTACGGGGCCACAAAACCGTTCAAGGTGTGCCGAAGTCGGTGCGGTGCCGCCATGCGAACGGAGCCGTTGGGGCCTCCGTGACGCTCCCGTGGGGCCGCGAAACGTGTGAGGGCTGTGCCGAAACGGGCGCAGTGCCGCCGTGTGAACGCAGCTGCTTGGGCCCTCGGAGGGGCTCCCTGGAAGGCCGCGAGCCGAATGACGGATCGTGCCGAAGCAAGTGCGGTGCCGCCATGCGAACGCAGCCGCCACCGGGGCCTTCCGTGGATCCCCTGTGCGCAGCTCCCCTTTATGGGGGCATGACACGCGTGGGGGGTGCGCCGACATGGGCGCGGTGCCACAGTGCGAACGCAGCCACTGGGGCCTTCGCTGGAGCTCCCTATGGGGCCACGAAGCGTGTGAGGGGCGTACGGGCATGGGCGCGGTGCCGCCATGCAATCGCAGCCATCGGGCCATCGGTGCCTGCGGTGAGGCTCCCTTTGGGGCCACGAAGCGTGCGAGGGGTGTGCCGACATGGGCATGCGGCGGGCAGAGGCAGGACGGAGCAGGGGGAGGAGGGAGGAGGGGAGGAGAGGAGGTTGGAGCGTCTGAGGGAACCGCGGGTCTCCATAGCTAGCCACTCGGGCGGGGCCTCCTGCGGCGAGGACCGCCGAGGGGCAGCTCGACAGCCATTGAAGCCGCACGAGCGAGGGAAGTGGCCGCATCGGGGAAGTAGGGAAGGGTCGCCCTCCTACTCTCCTGATGGGCGAGTCGATAAAGATGAAAGTAACGAGCTGTGTACTTGAAAACTTCGGGGTGGGGGTGGATCCAAAAATGGGGGCGCTGGGAGGTCGAATTTCAGCTGGGCTCTCGCGAGCCTGTACATAGGGTCACAGAAACGGAAATAATGCCTCAGAGAATCGCGCTCCCCAGGACATCCCCAGGACATCCTAGGAGGGGAGGAGAGGAGGAGGAGGAGGAGGAGGAGGAGGAGGAGGAGGAGCAGGAGGAGGAGGAGGAGGAAGGAGACGCGGGGCGGTGCGTCTTCAAAACAAGGACCCAAGACCACAGGATTGTTGGGATTGGAGGCGCCAGTATCTCAGGGGATGTGAAGGAACCGAAAGGTACCGATACCGCGGCTCCCCGGTCTCCCCAAGTGCGATCTGACCAGGATTTCGAAGCGAATCCAACGATGGCGACCTGTGGCCCCCCAGGAAGCCCCCGAGCGCAAGGCGAGGGCTGCAGTACGGGAGCCCTCTCCTCCTCCGAGCGTCTTAGGCCTTCTCCTCCGAGAGGCAGGCAGCGTGGCGGCCGCGCAGGGGCGGCGGCGCGGCGGCGGGCACGCGGTGGCCCGCGCCAGTCCAAACCCGGGCCGGGCGGGCTGTGCAGCATCCTCTCAACATCCTGCGGGATCCTGCGCGCCAGCGCGAGCCAACGAGTGGCACGCGTGCCCTGGCTCTTGCACGGTCAGACAGCGAAGGACGGGGGGAGGAGGGCGAGCCACGAGCCACCAACATAGAGGGTGCCGCGACCCGGGGGGGCTGCCCTGGGAGGCCCTGGGGAGAGAGGAAGACAGGGGGGAAGCCGGGGGAAGAGGACGAACCGGGGGAGGAGGACGAACCACGAACCACGAAAGTAAAGAGGTCCGAGCTCTAGAACACAGCTGCGCAAGAGAATACAGGGTCCGGGGCGAGGAGGGCTGGGGCCAAGGCCAGGGTCGGGGCGAGTGGGGCCAAGGCCAGGGGACAAACTGAGTTCAGCCAGGGCCAGAGGGCTGGGGCTCGGACCAGAGGCCAGATGTCTGGGTGGGGGGGAGGGGAAGCGGGCCACAGCCAGGGGGACGGGGGCGAGGGGGCGAGGGGAAGCGGGCCACAGCCAGGGGGACGAGGACGAAGCACGAACCACGAAAATAAAAAGGGCAGGGGCGAGGGGGGCTGGGGCCAGGGCCAGGGGATGCCAGAGCCAAGGAGGGAGGCCGGGTTCAGGGCCAGGGCCGGAGGGCTCGGGCTCGGACCAGGAGCCAGAGGTCCGGGTTGGGGCGAGGAGGCCAGGGGAATGGGGGGCAGGGGGGCGACGACGAGGATGGGGGGCCAGAGCCAGGGGGACGACGACGAACCACGAAAACAAGTGGCACGCGTGCCCTGGCTCTTGCACAAAGGAGCTGCGAGGGACAGGAGACGTTCGCCTCCTTCCCCCAGGAGTTTCCTTCTGTGGCCAGGGGGGGGAAGACGAACGACGAACGAAGGAATGACGACGAACGAAAATAAGGATGTCCGCGGCCCAGAGGGGGCTGTCCCGGGAAGCCTGGACGGAGCAAGCCTCCGAAGGGTGGGTGGCCCAGGGGAGCTGGGGCTCAGGCTCAGGGGAGGGGCCGAGGGGGGCGAACCACCACGAACCACGAACCACGACGAAAATAAAGGATGTCCGCGGCCCAGGGGGGCTGCCCTGGGAAGCCTGGACGGAGGAAGGCTCCCAAGGGTGGGTGGCTCAGGGGAGCTGGGGCTCAGGCTCAGGGGGGGGGCCGAGGGGACGAACCACCACGAACCACGAACCACGACGAAAATAAGGATGTCCGCGGCCCAGGGGGGCTGTCCCGGGAAGCCTGGACGGAGCAAGCCGCCGAAGGGTGGGTGGCCCAGGGGAGCTGGGGCTCAGGCTCAGGGGGGGGCCGAGGGGGGCGAACCACAACGAACCACGAACCACGACGAAAGTAACGATGTCCGCGGCCCAGGGGGGCTGCTCCGGGAAGCCTGGACGGAGCAAGCCTCCGAAGGGTGGGCGGCCCAGGGGGCTGGGGCTCAGGCTCAGGGGAGGGGCCGAGGGGGACGAACCACCACGAACCACGAACCACGACGAAAATAAAGATGTCCGAGCTCTAAAGCACAGCTGTGCAAGAGAATAAAAGCTTCGGCGACCCAGTGGGGCTGCCCTGGGAGGCTCGGTGGAAGGAGGGGTAGAGGGCTGAGAGAAGCAGGGGCAGGCCAGCGGGTGATCCTGGGAGGCCCGGGGGAGGGGGGGATCCAGGGCCCGAGAGG
The DNA here is from genome assembly GCA_963575745.1 of Prorocentrum cordatum. Lineage (NCBI taxonomy): Eukaryota > Dinophyceae > Prorocentrales > Prorocentraceae > Prorocentrum > Prorocentrum cordatum. The sequence goes on along the minus strand of CAUYUJ010006069.1, from coordinate 9,450 downwards.
GCCAGGGAGGACGACGAACCACGAACGAACGAACCACGAAAATAAAGGCTTCGGCGGCCCAGGGGGGCTGCCCTGGGAGGCCCGTGGGCAGGAGGGGTCCAGGGCCCAGGGAAGCAGGGGCAGGCCAGCGGGTGATTCTGGGAGGCTCGGGGGAGGGGGGGGTCCAGGGCCCGAGGTGGCCAGGGAGGGGGAGGGGGTGGGCAGGGAGGGGGAAAGGGGGGGGGGGGGGGGGGGGGAGTACGGCGACGAACCACGAACGAACGAACCACGAAAATAAAGGCTTCGGCGGCCCATGGGGGCTGCCCTGGGATGCTCGGGGGAAGGAGGGGTCGAGGGCTGACGCAAGCAGGGGCAGGCCAGCGGGTGATCCTGAGAGGCCCGGGGGAGGGGGTCCAGGGCCCGAGAGGACCAGGGAGGACGACGAACCACGAACGAACCACGAAAATAAAGAGGTCCGAGCTCTAGAGCACAGCTGTGCAAGAGAATAAAGAGGTCCGAGCTCTAGAACACAACTGGGCAAAAGAATAAGGCCCTGGCTCTGCAGGGCCTTCAGGGCGCTCTGGCTGGCCCCCGTTTGCAATGACCCCCGCTGCGAGGCTCCCAAGAGCTTCCGCCTGCCTCCCGCCAATTTCCTTCGGGGAAGGCGCCCCCCCGTTCTGCCTCTGCTGGCCTCTCCGCGCCCTCTTCCGATGAAGAGGCGCCGTGTCCCCAACCCCATCGAAGGCAAGGGGCCTGCCAGGATGCTGGGAACCTCTTGGAAACCTGTTGCGCGGGCCCCCCGTCACGGGACTCCTGGCCCCTTCGCGCGCGTCCTCGCCCGCCGCCCCATCCTGGCCCCCCCCCCATCCACGCCTCGGCGCCCCGTCCGGGCCGGCCCGCCCCCGCGCATCTGCGTCGCGGCGGGGAGCAAAAAAACCAAGCCGCTACAACGCGCCTACCCCATGCCTGGGCGCCGAGATCTAGACGCATCCACAGCCGCCCCCAGGGCTGCCCTCACGATTTGGCGGAACAGGCGAGGAGGAGAAGGAGGAGGGAGGGGGGGGGAGGAGGAGGAGGAGGAGGAGAGGAGGAGGAGGAGGAGGAGGGAGGAGGAATGCGGAGGAGGAGGAGGAGGAGGAGGAGGAGGAGGAGGCGGAGGAGGAGGAGGAGAAGGAGGAGGAGGAGGAGGAGGAGGAGGTGAGGAGGAGGAGAAGGAGATTCCTCTGATCCCTCTGATCCTCGAGAGCGGGGGTCCTGCTGCTGGGCAGGCCACATCAACCACACCCTACGCCGCCATGGACGGGTAGACGACAATGGCGTAGAAGACAATGAGCAAACACACCGACACGATGCAATCCGCAGTGACGAATCAAATGCCCCTTGCAGCAACATCACCGAGGAATGTGGCGAGCTGCATGTTCCTTCAACCACCAGCCAGAATACATGGATAAGAACACACAACGACAAGCACAATGCCGAAATACTGCACCAAAGCCTGATTGCCATGACCGCCACACCGAACACACTGAGGCCGCGTACTCCAAGACGCGTAACGCACGCCACGCCCACACGATGTGGCACACGAAGACAAGCCGTGGCAAGACATGATGAACAACTCTTGCGTCCGTGAAGAAGACAACAACCACAGAAGACACTGATGAAGACACCCCGCAATAGTAGTGACCCGCAGTGAAAGAAAAAACGGTGCCACCTCCAGCCTCCAGCAACACTCACAAAGTATGTGGCGAGCTGCACACGACTTTCAACCACCAGCAAGAGAAGTACAATAACAAAAAAACCACGTGGAATGCACTGCCGAACAATGCACCAACACGTCCTGAAGACACACCACGGCCGAGGGCGAGAGGAATGCTAGCCATACGGCTCACCCTCGAATCCCTAGATCAAAAATACCCGAGCCCCATCCCACCAGAAATCGACTGCACAATGCCGACCAGTGGAAAGCACCCAGGCCCGCAATAAAAGTACAAACTGCCTCGAACACCGTAGCAGACCCCATGCCCACAACGATCACCAGCACGCCCAGCAGCCCATCCACCAAGAAACCCTGCTTCATAAGACGAGGGGACAACCAGGAAAGTGAGCTGCAGCGGCATGTACCCGAAGAGAGGCGAACACATTCAACCCGACGTTGCCAGGAGCACCCGGGCCTCAAGCGGCAGGGGGCGGCGCACCTCCCCACGTTAAGCCCCGGCACGACGGCCGGGCGGCCCTGCGGGGGGCCACTCGGGCCACAGTGGCTTGAGGAAAGGAGGAGGAGAAGGAGGAGGCGGAGGAGGAGGAGAAGGAGAAGGAGGAGAAGGAGGAGAAGGAGGAGGAGGAGGAGGAGAAGGAGCCCAGCGCACCCAGAGGAGGCGGAGGAGGAGGAGGAGGAGGAGGAGGAGGAAGGAGAAGATCAGGAGGAGGAGGAGGAGGAAGGGGAGGGAGGGAGGGTCAGGAGGAGGGGGAGGAGGAGGAGGGGGAGGAGGAGGAGGAGGAGGAGGAGGAGGAGGAGGAGGTATGGTATGGTATGGGTTTGCGCTAAACGCGGGGTCAAGCCCCAATTCAGAATGGCTCGGCGTCGGAGTCGCCCTCCTCAGGGCTGTCCGCGCTCCGCTGCAGGGCCGAGCGGCCGAGGTCGCGGACCAGTTCGAGCTCCCCCTCCCACAGCCCAAACGCCCTCAGCACCTCGGCCCGCCCCCCATGATCAGCCCGCCCCCATCCGCCACTGGCCCCGACGCTTGGGGCCGCGGGCTGTGGCTCTGGGGGCAGGCTCAGCTCGGCCTCGGCTAGGCTCGAGCGGGTCGCTGGCAGCACTCCATGCGGCTTCCCGACCTTCAGCGAGCGCACATTGGCGCGGTACGAGGGGAACTCTCCTTTCTTGATCCTCCGCAGCTGGTCCACGCCTCCAGCTTTGGCCTTCTCGGGGCACCACCCCCTTAGACCTGAGGATAACTTGCCGTCCGAGGAAACGGTGCCACAGCGGCAACAGAAGACGACAGAAGAAACGTGGGCGGTGCGACTGAGCACATCAGCCTCCAGCAGGTTGTGGCCTTGCCACCAAAAACTGGCGTCTGCATATTCTTCCCACCCGTCGCCCACCCCGCACGGCGACCCCACCTCCCCACCACGGCTGCACGCCTGGGGCTCAGGCTCGGGGTCCTCTGGGGTCTCAGGGTCCTCCTCGGCAGTAGAGCCCCGAGACCTCCAGTACGCTTCCATCAAATCTTCGTGGTCCTGGCCATTGGACTCTACGTGCACACAAGCCGCCCATCGGGCGGACTCTTGGGCTAAAAACAAAAAGCCTTGCCACAACTGAGACTGCTCCTCGCCCACGCCGTGCTCCGCAGCACCGAGCTTCGCAAACCTGTCGGCGTGGGCGTTCCCTCTGTACTCCCACTCCGTGGTAGCACCCGCATCTACCTGGGCTCTGGTGCAGTGGGCCTTGGTTTTAAAAACTTGGAAGTCCCCTTCTGAGAACGCACCCCAGAACGGACTCCAGAGCTGGGCCCGACCACAACTGCTTTGGGATCCAGCGCCCGCGCCGCCACGGAGGGTCCCAACAGTGCCTGCACAGTCGATGAAGACGTCGAAGGGCGCCATAGCGCAAACGCGCAGCATCGAGACGGCGTAATCCTCCGCGTCTCTAGAACTCTGCTTAGGGCACAAACGACATGGGACGGGCCCGTAGGCCGCCGAAACTACATCACCAAACCTATCTACCTGCACGATGGCCCAGCCCGCTCGGGCCAAAAACGGAGCCGAGGCCCATAAGGCCGAACCGTCTAAGAACAGCGTGCCACTCAGGAGCCCTGACTCAAGTCTGTTGTACCACAAGATGGTCTCTTGGGCCTCGGTCGCGACGGGGAAGACCAACTCTGGCGACGGGAACAGGCCTCTCGCAAACCTCTCCCCTCGTCGTACCCCCATTCGCGGACCCTGCGAGCCCTCGTCCTGTGGAAGTCGTCAACCCATTCACGCCTGAGCCCTGCATGCTTCGGGCACTCGTATGCCCTGTGCCACAAGGACCCTTCGGGATCACCACATACAAGACACCTCGCTGAGCCAACAAGTCCATGGTGGTGAAGCCGACTTTGTGGCCAGTGTCCTCCAGAAACCAAGGATCTCAACGTCCTCTGAAACCTCTTCGTCCAGGATCCCTTGGTTCGATGCAGGAGCCCCTCAAGTCCTGTCCAAAATATCGGCATATTCCACCTGGCTTTGGGCTCACGACAAAAAAGGGCTTGGCGATCAGAAGCTCGCCTGGCTCCTGCAACTGCTAGCTCCTGAACGAGCGCTGGAGGTAAAACACGAAGGTCAAGTGCTTCCTGCCGATCCGTGACCATGCACGCACCTGACCGCAACCTCCAGCCTATCCTGCGAAGACTGAGCACGGCTACTTCAGCTGGGGCTGCTGCTTGCCTCCAAGGTGATTGGACTCCTTCGAGACGGCCCAGGGCTCCTTCAAGACACCGTTCCAAAACAGGAAGCTTCGGAAACGACTCCCAGACCGCCGCCGCCCATTGGAACACAACCATCCCGATGTTCAACAGCAGCGGGTCCACTCGGACCCCTTCAGCATAGCTCAAGAGACGGAGCCCGACCGTGGAGCCCTTGGGGACCTTCCCGAGACTTCCAGCAGCTCCCAATCGAAGACGATGTAGTTGGGTCGAAGGAATCCCCATGATGCTGGACCCCCATAGAGCCGACGCCGTAGGGCCTCCACGCTGAATGAACCCCGTGTTGGCCCCCGCCTCCCTGAGCTTCTTAATCTTAATCGTCCTCCCTCTGGCCTTGTCCCACCTGTCCCGAGTGATCTGAACCCTCCGTAGGGACCCCATCACCGCGTCGGTGCCGAGGTTCCATGCATGGTCCACCTTGCTTTCCTTCGGGAGGTCCCACAGGGGCTGCAAGGCCTCATTCAAGTCCGAGTCGCTAGTCATGTACTTCGACTTTTCCGAGACGGGGAGCTCGAGCTCCGAGAAACTGGACAACAGGGACTGCACACCTGCGGCGAGCTGCGGTGCAAAGAGCTGCTGCGGACCAACAATCTGCAGCGCGATATCGTCTATCACGTTACGGATGCACAACTGCGGCCGGCCAGACTGCGCGGCCGAGAGCGGCGACAACAAAAGCAACTTCGTAAGCGTGGTAGCTGCTGAGCACCCTGCAATAACTGCCCCATTTCCTTGCACCTTCCTAGATACCGCCCCTCCATAGTGCAGCATCCTATCCCCTGCATAAATCACACACAACCCTCGCAGGAGCTTCAAATTGAAACCATGCTGGCACGCCGCACGATGCAGGTCCATATGGTCGATGTGCTCATAGAACTTCTTAAGGTCCAGAAGCACCGTCGCCGCCGAGGTCCCCAGGACTTTCCCGAAATGGGCCAGCATGTTGTGGACCCATCCTGCTCGCTCACAGGTAGACGTGGCCCCGACGCCCCAGAAGAAGGCCTGCTCGTGGGCCTGTTCCCAGGTACGGCAGATGTTTTGACGGCACTTCGACCAGATCTTGGTGAACATGCACAATAATCCTATCGGGCGTACTCCACCATCTGGCTTGTCGAGGAAGATGATATTCGTCAAAAACTCTGCAATCGCACAGGGTCGATCCTCGAACGAGCGAAGGACGTCGATAACACGCAATTGATACTCTTCTGGAAGAAACAAGATCTGGCGGGGATGGAAGGAGTCCCACCCAAGACCAGCCCCTTCCCCATACGAGTTACACACACGTCTCAACTGTTCCAGAGAGATAGGTGGCAATTCTTGTCCCAACACATCCCAATGAGCTGGGTGATTTTTGCTGAGCCTGCCTTCTTTGTGCCAGAGGGGAAGCCACTGATCTAGAAGCTGGAGGAGCGCGAGCTCACCGTTGACTGGTAAGCGGCCGTGGTCGTCTACGACACTGAACGGGACCGTCCTGTCTGCGCGAGAAACCCTGGAATATGCATGCGCTGCCTTCCCTCCCCGCTGCACTGACGACTTAGCCCACTCCTTCCACTCCGATAGGGACTCCTTGGCGTCCAACTTTCGCAGGCCTTCTACATACTCTCGTAACTGCCCGAACAGCCCTTCTAACTCATCACTGAGTCCCATGGATATCCCTTCGACTAGGCTGACCAAAAATCGGACATTCGTGCCTTCGTCTGGCGCCTCCAGCGCCGAGATCATCCCGACCAGGGCGGCACACCATTCATGAAAAAGACCGCGAGCTCTGGCGCCTAGCATATCTGGGCCAACTGCAGCTGCTCGACGAGCCAACGCCTCGAAGGACATCCAACTGGTGGTCCGCTTTGAATATCTTCTCCTAGACTCTCGGTCCCAAACCGTCTCGAGGGGAATCTTAGTGACTTTAGGACCCCCAGCTCTTCCACACGTCCTGGCCACGCTAGCACTGTCTAGGTCGTGGAACTGCACGAGCCAGCCCTCAGCCTGGGTGAACCATTCCCTGACCATGGACCCCAAACAGTGCGAGCCTCCTCCAACTTCCCAAGACCATGTGCCTTCCGTAGGGAGCCTCCGAGGACCCACAAGCTTGTCCAAGGGGAACTGCGCATATCTAACCTGCTTCGGGACGACCGTCGACGGGGCCAGGTTCTTGACCACGATACCCACAGGCATATGAGGCCACGAGGGGGCTGCAGGGAACGCCAGGACCTCCTTGACGCAGTGCCCCAAACACCTGGACCCCACGAAGAAATCGATCTCCCGCTCATCCTTCCTGTCGACCTCCTCCTCGGGCCCTGAACTGGATCCTGGAGCGGGCCCTGATCGACACGTAGCGTGGCCCGTCGTAAACATACATCCCCCAACCTTGGACACCCATTCCGATGCTTCGAGTTCTTCAGGAGTGAGGTTCCAGTCCCCTTGCACGATCCAGAGGCAGGTGAGGGACTTGATGTACTCTCCGAGAGTGTTCAATACCTCTACATTGTCCCCTGCGACTCCAATGCTGGTGTAGAGGTAGACCGAGAAGACCATCAACCCGCCTGGAAGTCCTACGTTGATGTGCCTGCTTGCCACTCGCGACTTGAAAGGTTCCAACTCGGGTGGCCTTGGCACACTAGAGGACGCCAGAGAGCTGGCCACTGTCAAGCCTACTCCTGCCGAGGACTGCGTCGGCCCTGGCCCTGTAGACGCTGCTGGTCCTAGAGAAAACGCGAAGGAGCGGCGATCACCCCAGCCATAGGCGGAGTCCAACTTACCCTTCTCCTTCAGCCGAGTCTCTTGCACGCAGATCACATGCGGCTTGACTGGTTCGCCTGAAGCCGACACCACCCCGAAGAGGTTCGCTTCTTGGTCCCTACACCAGTCGACCACATTAGTGAACGAGTCCCACGTGTTCGCATTCACTCCAAAGATGATCAGATCGCTGACGATCGTGACCGAGTGGCCGACTCCTCGAACCACGCCGTCCTGACATAGTTTTCCCTTTTTGCGTCCATCGCCAGGTGGGGACGAGAGATGGTGTAGCCCTTTCCGCTCAGAGGGCAAGTCTCCTTGGACACCGTCGGGGCTAGCTTGACACACCGCTGCCCCTGCCGCAGGTGGAGGCAGACCGCCACACCCTTCCATGAAATCGCCCAGGCCTCCACCGAGAACACAAGGCCCATCACATCCAGATGCGACGCAAGCCTGCAACACACCATGCCCATGAACAGGCGGGGAGGAGAGGTGGCGCGGGCCTTTCCGCTCCACAGGTGCGCCTCCAGACGTCCTGGTACTTCCTCTCGACGTGGTGCCCGAAGACGCGGGAGCCGCCGACCCCGAGGTGGTACCCGAAGTAGATGTGGACTCGCGGGGAAGGCCCCCAGCCCCGTTGCGACCGAGGGGTCCCACCTCGCGCGACATAAGAGACAGAGATGCTATCGGGGTCGAGGTCGACCCCGAAGGCGATGTCCCTGGCCCTGACCCTCTTCGAGGGTCCTCGACCCGAGGGGGGGCAGCTCCGCGAGACCGTCCGTCTCTGTCCGAAGCTTCGTGGCCCAGGCGAGGCCACTGCCGTGGGTCCAGACCGACCCCGTCGAACTGGCGGAACAGCTCCGTGTCGAAGACGAGGTCGTCCCTCCGCACTGGGACTGCGAACCCCGTCGCCTGCCCCCAGTCGAAGTCGATCATGTTGCCCCTTGTGAACGCGTCGAGGTCGGCCATGCCGAAGCCCACCCTCGCCGCTGGCACGGGGGCACTGGTCGCCACTGGGTCTGCATCAACCCGCTCTCGGCCGTCACCCTCGACGCGCCTTCTTGGCCGTGTGCTCGGCGAGCAGCTTGGCCACGGCTGCAGACGTGTCCCCCTCGCCGTCCATGGCACGCTTGAGGGACTCCTGGAAATCGGCCTCCAGGAAGTCGGACTCGTCCATGGGGACGGCCTGGTGCTCACCTCCATCCCCAGGGGCATCCTCTGCCTGGCTCCCAGCATCAGCACCATGATCGCCAGGAGGGCCTGGGCGAACGTCCTCATCCTCGGTCGCCTGCTTGGCTGCCTCCGCCTCCGCAGCCGCCTTGCGCTGCAGCTCTTCGAGGACAGCCAGGGCGTCCTTGCCTTCCTGCGTGGACAGCACCGCAGGCTCCAGCCCCGCCGTGAGCACCTTGAGAGGGTTCTCGTGCTCTCCTGCCTGGAGCTTCGCCAGCACTCCTCGGGCGGCGACGAGGTCCGCCTTGGCCTGGTCGATCCCCTTCTGGATGCCGTCCAACTCCTCGTCGAGGGCTGCCCTCTGCTCGTTGATGTCAACGCAGCGGGCCTCTGCCTTCTGAATCTTCTTCTTGAGGTTCTCCACCTTCCACCAGGCCGACATGGTGGTGGGCGGCTTGGGCGGCGCCGCAGCCTTGGTCTGCGCTGCCGCCAAGACCGCAGCATGGGCGTCCTCAAGGCCCTCACTCTTGAGGAACTCCGCCACCAGCTCATGAGAGAGCCCTGCAGCAGCCGCTGGCGCCACGCCCTTGGCCTTCGGCGGACCGCCTCCAGCTGGGCCCTGCCCCTTGCCACTGCCCTTCGCCTTGGCGCCCGCAGGCTGCTCGTGCCAAGGGGGCGCTGGCGGCGCCGGCTTGCCGCTGAGCTCCGCCACCTTGACACGCAGCTCCTGGATGAGCCTCGCCTGCTCGGCCGCGACTGCCCCTCCAGGCGGCCCATCGGCCCAGGCGCCCTGAGCACGTTGCTTGACCGAGACCGAGGGGCTCCTGGCAGCCGCTGCAGCTCTGCGCGCCGCCTGGACCACCTTCGCGGGTGCCGATGCCCCGCAGCTCCTGCACTTGACTCGATTCGCCCAGTTGTTCCAGCAGCCGCAAGAGCACCCCCAGTAGGGGGTGCGCGCGCCTGGCAGCACATCGGGCTGTGGAACCATGCGCCGCTCGAGGTGCGGTCGCTGGCTCCTCTCCGTGAAAGAACGAAAGGATGGCTCGCAAGCGCGAGCCGCTCTGAAGAACGCGCTTGCAAGCTCAGGCCACAACAGCCTGAGCCAGAACGG